>CAUOFW020001203.1:270350-440781 GCA_963454935.2 Ilex paraguariensis | reverse complement strand
AAATAATGAATAATTTTATTTATGAATAGAAGAGAAATTGCATCATTATAGAATGAGTACATCCCAATTAGGTTGACATCTACCTACCTATCTATCATTTGCACAATTCTACCCATTAAAGGCTTTTGTATATGAAAAGCTAAAATATTTAATACATGAAAAAAATACATCAATCTTAATATCTAAATTTCTAAAACTTCAAATTCTGGCATTGGATAATTTATTTCCATATTTTGATCTCTCACTTCAGCAGCATACCAATCTTAAAGACACATAAGGGCTTCCACTGTCTTTCCATCCAAACAACTCATATGCTCATCAATGACACATCCATCTATACTAAAAGTAGATTCGGATGCTACAGTCGACATAGGAACTGTTAGTATATCACGAGCCATGGTGGAAAGAATTGGAAACCTACTTTCATATCTTTTTCACTGGGCCAAAATATCAAAATCAGGATCTTCAACACTTGCCATTGGAGCATTGTAATATTGCTAAAGTTCAGTTAATCTCCTAGATGTTGACATACCTCCTCTATTCAAAATTGAAGCTAGCATAGATGTTTTACCTTTACCTTTACTACTACCAACAATATCACTAGAAGTTGAGGGGTAATTAAGTGTACTATTCTCAAATGTTACACTATATTTATTAAAAAAAAATTCAAAATAATATTTTATTTTATTCATGTGATTCATGTGTTCATCATTTAAGTTACCATATAAAAACATAAAAATATTTGTAAGGCCAAATTCTTTAAATCGATGGTCAATTAACATATCAAAACCAATAAGTATAGGAAGTGGTGAAAAATATTTATTAAATTTAGATTGCATATTATGTAAAATTGTAGAAAATTCAGGTTCATTACTATATAGTTCAAAAAAATCATTGATACTAACTATATGAACATAGGCAAGTATAATAGTTGGGTAATAATTACCAAATAAAGCCATAGTTTATTCATAAAAAACTTTCAAAAAATCTTTTATTTTATCAGTGACATCTCATTCCTCTTCGGTGGGACGCAATAATGAACTGGTGGTATCTATACTAACATAGTCATTTAAGGCAGCTTTATATTCAACTGTCACATCTAGCATTTTATAGGTGGAGTTCCACCTATGTTGTATATCATATAATATTTTTTTTTGCATTTTAAATTATTTTTTTTACACATAGTTCCAAATGTCCTAAGTCTATTTTCAAAACCTATTATATGATAAATAATATGTCTAATTTTATCAATTATACATCTAATATCATGGAGAGCACTTTGTTCTATGAGATATATGATATGACACATACATCTCATATGAAAAAAACTATCTTCACATGGTAAAGTTAAATAACATTTTAAATAACTTATAGTCCCACTATTATTTGTTGCATTATCTAAAGTAATAGTAAAAATCTTGTCTTGAATACAATAAATTTGTAACTAATTATAAATAACTTCAAAAATAACTTATGCACTATGATTATCTTTAATCCTTGTAAAAGTAATAATTCTTTTTTGCATAACCTAATTATCATCAATAAAATGAACAGTTACACATAAATATCCAACAAACATATATAGTAGGGTATGGGCTTCGGGTGGGTTTCGGGAGGGCTTCAGGTTTCGGGTGTGTGGGCGGGTTATTGGGCCTGGTATTTGGGCGGATTATTGGGCCGACGTCGGGCTTCGGGGCGGGTAATGAGTTTAGGGGTAAACTCAAGCCCTGTCATAATGGCTATTGGGTTTGGGCTCGGGCGGGCCAACTGTCGGGCCTATCGGGCTTCGGGCCTATTTTTTTTTCGGCTCGGGTAGCGGGACCCGTGGGTTATCCGGCCCATGGACACCCCTAACCATAGAGATTTGAGAAAAACTTAGAACACATTGAAAAAGAAAATAAAAATACTATGAAGTTGTTTGAAATTGGTTTTGTTCAAAAGCACAGAAAATTAATTAAGTAAAAACAATGATTTGAAATATTAAACTATCAAGGATACCTTTTTAAATTCACACGGCAATTATTAATGATTCAATTTTCAAACTCAATTGAGAAATCAACTGAGGTGATCCCAATCAGAATATTTTGTGGTGATAAAATAAAAAATCAAAAGTTATAACCAATAAATTATCCAAATAAATCTAAGAATTCACATGCAGATTTTAAGCATTCATTGTGCCCAGAATCTNACACCCCTAACCATAGAGATTTGAGAAAAACTTAGAACACATTGAAAAAGAAAATAAAAATACTATGAAGTTGTTTGAAATTGGTTTTGTTCAAAAGCACAGAAAATTAATTAAGTAAAAACAATGATTTGAAATATTAAACTATCAAGGATACCTTTTTAAATTCACACGGCAATTATTAATGATTCAATTTTCAAACTCAATTGAGAAATCAACTGAGGTGATCCCAATCAGAATATTTTGTGGTGATAAAATAAAAAATCAAAAGTTATAACCAATAAATTATCCAAATAAATCTAAGAATTCACATGCAGATTTTAAGCATTCATTGTGCCCAGAATCTACGATAAATTAAGTTCTCTAACAGATAAATCCTAAATTTATTTAAATAATAGATCAATTATCTTATAAAAATTTTAATTAATCAACTCAAGCATTAAATAACCAGTTATTAGACTCATATGAAATCTCAAACATTTGATGTACGTGACACAACGAATTAAGAAACTATACAGAGCAAAAAATTTACTAGAAGACAAGAATTGAATTAAAAGACTAAATCAAGCATTAAAATCATTAGATCAAAAAATATATACCATTTTTTATTGAAAGTATCTCCCTTGACTTTAATTAGACTTTTAGCCGACTATAAAAATAATACAATAAACTAGAAGAGAAAAGGCTGATAAACTGTTGAATACAATGTAAAACTACACCCCTTTATACAGTCAATGGGGTAGAAAAAACCTAGTTCTCATTAACAACTTGTGGTACTGGACAGATTCCAACACGCGTCTAGACGCTTGTATTCTTCCATTCAAACGCGCATGGGTGTCTTGGCCTCTAAGCAACACCCGTCTGAACACTCATATTCTTCCGTCTAGACATGAGCCTTCAAATTTTTCTTTGTAGTTGTTGGAAATTCCGTCCAGACGCTCCTCTTTCACTGTCCAAACGAGTTAGGTAGATGCTCCTTTTTAATTCATATTGATATGGATCTCCTCCATTTATGTAGTTTATCCTTCACATCATTAATTCCACTATTTTACCTGCAAAATTAGACAAAACACTAGAAAGAGAAGATAATATCCAAATCACAATTAATTCAACACAATTAATACCTTACCCAACGTAATTAGCAAATAATAAATATCAAAATAACACAATATCTGAGACTAATCAACCACTAAATATTTTGATTAGGATCATTCCTCAACTAATTCTCAATTGAGTTCAAAAACTGAATCATTAATAATTGTCGTATAGAATTGGAAGAGTATCCTCGATGGTTTAGTATTTCAAATTCATGTTGTTAACCAAACAATTTTTGTTCTTTTGAACAAACAAATCTCTACAATAATTTTTAAAGTATTTTTATTTTATTTTTTCTTGTGTTTTAATTCTTTCCCAATTCCTTGTGGTATGATCTCAGACTTCCGAGTTTTATTATTTTGCGACAACTTGCGCTTGAATTTTACATTCTTTATCTTGTAAGACAGTTTTAGAAAACTGTCTTTCACACAAATAAGCCTTCCTCGTGCAAAGTATTATCTTTCTTCCAATTAGTATTGTGTTGGCCAATGCTTCATTTAGATTACATTCAGGCCCAAGGTGTTTGGGAACCATTTTAATTTTTTTTAGCTTAATCCTCTGACTATGAGTGATTACATTTTATATAGCCACAAATATTTCTCTAATACCAAATTTGTTGAGAGTATATAGTCACCCATTACTTCACCAACAACGCAAAAGAAACACAAAAAAAATAAGGGACAAAAAATTTGCTATACAATATCACTTATAGACATTTGAAATACTTTTTGTATCACGAAAAAAGATTTAGTACAATATCAAACAATACAAAGATTAACTTATCTTGATAATTTCCAACAACACACTGGCACAAAAACATCCTTCAAACCCTCGCAAATGGAGCTATTGCAGCCCCTTTTTTCAACAACTCTCTTTTTAAGAGAAGAAAATTCAATTAATTACTAGTTTAAAAGACATGAAAGAAATGCACTCCCAATATCTAGGTAATCACTCTTCCAACTTAGAGTGAAGAACCTCTCTGTACCCCAGCCGTCATAAAACACCACGGGTCCACTAGAATTTATATAAAGAATTCTTTTTTTTTAGCGGTAAATTCCATCTCAATACAATGAATTCCTCTCAAATACGCGATGATTAATTTAATATCGAAAGAGTTATAATAGACTCATTCAATAGTCATCAACATCCATCTCAAAACTATTTGTATTGCACTATACTTTCAGACACGAATTACCCCTATAGCCTGTTTGTTTGGGGAATTGCTATGCATGAGATTGTGAAATGTATTCCTTACATTTCTAATACCTATGTAAAGTAGTACTAGTAAGAAAAAGTATGACAATCTCCTCCCATGTTTGTTTGTTTAATTGGTACTATGATGCGTCTCATAAACAATATCTATTCTATAACATCTCATATAGCAAATATACAATTTTACTCTTAATATCATTCATTCCATTACTCTGTTTGTGTAACGATTTTGCAATATTTTTGTTATAACATTTGCTATGGCAATTCCTACCAAAAAAAAAAATGGCTCTAATAAAAAATCCACATAAATTATCATAACTCTTATTAACACACATTTTAGAAATGCAACAAAATCATTATAAATTAAAAAGTGGTTGATTAAATAACCTGTGCATATTTCAGTAGGAACATCCCCAAAATTGGCTATCCATAGCCATAGTGAAAATTAATTGCACAACCATTAGATTATATAGCCAACTTATACAAAATACTCTGCTACCCATTCTTGTCAACCTTAGTACAAGCACACAACTCTACTTACATTTGCAAAATTGTGGCTTGTGTAGTCATCCCTATAATGGGTTACCCATTGTGATCGTACAACATAATATAATTTATAAAGTTCATATAGTCAACTGGCAAAGATTAATCCTCGATGACGATAACCTCTTCGTTCTGACCCAGAGGAATTGGGGATAAAATTAACACGTTCTAGCTGCTATAAATCTCTGCAAAAAAAAAAAAAGGGAATTATAATCAAAAATGTAAAATAACAAAATATAGTTCAACGACAATAACATATGCCAATGTTTTAAGAAAAAAAAATTCAATAGAAAAAAAAAACCCAAAAGAACATAAAATTAGACAATGATGTTGAAGGCCACCAAAATTATCCACAAATGCATCCAATCAAAAAGCCTGGTAAAAAAATCACAAATTCAAGATATGGCATTTTTGGGCTTTTTGAAGCAACTCTCTGGAAAACCCAACCAATTCCACTGAATTTTTTTATCATAGAAATTCAATACCCATTCTCTATGTCATGGTAGAAACAGAAACACACCCCATGTGTACGCAGATGGGGGTAAGAAAAGGTGGATTGCAGCGAATGGGGGTTGTAGGTACAATCGTTATCAGGAATTGGGGTATGTGTGTATACGACATATAATTCCAAAATCTTCTACCTAAAAACCCTTGTTAGTTTCTGTTTGTAGAAATCAGTTACTAGGGGTTCATGGGGTTGAGGGATAAATATGGGTGAGAAAAGAGGAGAGCTTTCTCGGTGAGAGATGTTATCTGGTTGGGGTAGACATGGACGGAGTTAAGATTTTTGTTTATCTCGAACTAAGTTAAGCATTTATACAACTAACAAAATACAAATATAAATTCATAAACATATATACAATAATACAAATGTAAATTCATAAACACTTAATAATGAAATTGGACTCTTCGATTTTTCTTAGAATAAAAGGCATCTATTATTGAATCTGTATCAATTGCTTCCGTTATTTGATGTTTTTTCTCCACTTTTCTTTTTGAAGAACGAAAAAATTGTTTTTGTTNCCCAGAGGAATTGGGGATAAAATTAACACGTTCTAGCTGCTATAAATCTCTGCAAAAAAAAAAAAAGGGAATTATAATCAAAAATGTAAAATAACAAAATATAGTTCAACGACAATAACATATGCCAATGTTTTAAGAAAAAAAAATTCAATAGAAAAAAAAAACCCAAAAGAACATAAAATTAGACAATGATGTTGAAGGCCACCAAAATTATCCACAAATGCATCCAATCAAAAAGCCTGGTAAAAAAATCACAAATTCAAGATATGGCATTTTTGGGCTTTTTGAAGCAACTCTCTGGAAAACCCAACCAATTCCACTGAATTTTTTTATCATAGAAATTCAATACCCATTCTCTATGTCATGGTAGAAACAGAAACACACCCCATGTGTACGCAGATGGGGGTAAGAAAAGGTGGATTGCAGCGAATGGGGGTTGTAGGTACAATCGTTATCAGGAATTGGGGTATGTGTGTATACGACATATAATTCCAAAATCTTCTACCTAAAAACCCTTGTTAGTTTCTGTTTGTAGAAATCAGTTACTAGGGGTTCATGGGGTTGAGGGATAAATATGGGTGAGAAAAGAGGAGAGCTTTCTCGGTGAGAGATGTTATCTGGTTGGGGTAGACATGGACGGAGTTAAGATTTTTGTTTATCTCGAACTAAGTTAAGCATTTATACAACTAACAAAATACAAATATAAATTCATAAACATATATACAATAATACAAATGTAAATTCATAAACACTTAATAATGAAATTGGACTCTTCGATTTTTCTTAGAATAAAAGGCATCTATTATTGAATCTGTATCAATTGCTTCCGTTATTTGATGTTTTTTCTCCACTTTTCTTTTTGAAGAACGAAAAAATTGTTTTTGTTCTTTTTCGTTCTTGATTTTTTATCCTAATAAAGTAGATAAGGGTTGAAAATTAGAGAAACAAATCAACAAAACAACAATGATTTTACAATTCTAGTTAAAAAATAATCAACAAAAAATTAGATAAAACAACTCAAATAACGTATGAATATATGATATACCTCACACAGCTTAGGCGTAATCCCTGTTTGTGGTTCTTGGAAGAAGCTTAGTCAAGTAGAACCAGAAGACGAATGAATGATACAGACGAAATCGAGATGCTTGATGTTGGCGTAATCCACTCTCTATTCCGATTAAAATAGGAATAGAAACCCCGAAAAACTCTTTCTTTCCATGATTATTGGGGCTTAAGCCTTACGAGTTTTGAAAAACTAGACTAATGATTGGTGATTTAGTGGACTGGTACTAGTAATCTTGTATGAAAGTGATAATTTTTTTTTTACTCTGGACTTCAGTCAACCGTAGCTCACTAATGACTCCGTCCTTGGGGGTAGAAAACCGGAGCCAAATGATGCCCCTTCGTCATCTTCTTCAGCGAGAGGAATTGCAGAGTGCAAAAGGGTTTGATTTTATGAGGTGTAGGTATGGAAAGGTACCATAGTAAATCTATGACCTCATACTGTCGGTGGCCTTACACCGATTTATAATACCACCAAATACTATGACCTCATACTGTTGATGGCCTTACACCGATTTATAATACCACCAAAGAGGTGGTATTACATCTACCCATCTACATGGGTTTATGGCTAGTGTATATTGCAGGTTATTATTACAATCCAAAAATTAGTACTACATAGAAAAAGCCAAACAAACAAAGTTTTATTGGAGCCTACGTATTGTTTTTTTTAATTCCACCCCCTTATACCATTATTATCCCCAAAAAAAACTAGCCTCTCTCTCTCTATATATATATACTTGGATGAATCCCTTATTGCCTATTTTTTGGGTTTTTTTTTTCTTTTTGGAGGTCTGTTGTGGGGCCTCTTGTGGAAATCAAATAAATGTGTAAACTACTATCATGACTTATGTGTCTGGATAGAAACGTCAGGGTAACGGCAGCCATACAAGTCCACGGCCATAAAATGTAGATTTTTTTTGTGTTGCTGTATCCTAGAGGCTTCCTCTTGGAACCATGCAGATATAACTCAGATACTATTATGGATTATTCCTTTTTCTTTATTAGGCGATGAAAGATAAGTCCAATCAAGTTGAACATTCTTACGTTAATCCCAGTAAGAATGTTTGCAAATTCTGCTACGCGACAATAGGTTAAAACAATTCAAAAATTGATAAGAATTTAATAAGTTAAGTTAAACTAGTTTTTGATACAAATTCACAATAATATGACTTGATAAAAATAATAATAAGTGTGACTATTCGTATTTGATAATAAACATATTTAATTACTATTATATGAATAAAGTGACTGAATTTTATTATTTTTATCACATATTTTATCAAAACATTTGACATAATTAATTAAATGAATTGAATTAAAATTAATTAATAGTCGATATGAATACAAAAGAATATGATTCGAACCGGACTTAACACCGCTGGTTTTTTACAGCTAGTAATTGAATTTATAATTGAAAAAAACTAAGAAAAATACAGATTCGACGGCCTTATATTCTCGGAGAATGTAGAATGACCCATTAGTGCTAGTCTTTATGACTTCATCCTACTTCTCACGGCACAAGTATCCTGAATTATCATTGAAGGATTGTAACACCTAACAATACTATGCAACCATTAAATGATATAATTTTACTGGTCCTCATCAAATGATATAATTTGACCAGATGAACGTTTTGGCCATTCAAAGTCTTCAATTTTCTAGACAGAAGAAACCTTCTCTCACTTCTCTAATGGCTCCATGGTCTCTTATTAATCTCATGACATTCCTCCTTATATCCACAAAACTCTTGGCCTTGGCCCAAGATGCAGACCAGTTCATCTACCATGGCTTCCGTGGAGCTAAACTGTACCTTGATGGTCTCGCCTGAGATCCTTCCCAATGGCCTATTGCAGATAACAACCACTTCAAAGCAAGATACTGGCCATGCTTTCTGCCAAACTCCTGTCAAATTTAACACGTCTTCCTCATCTGGGTCGGCACAGTCTCTTTCATTTTCCACCTATTTCATCTTCGCCATTGTTCCTAAACTGGGACATCCCCCGGCCATGGCTTTGCCTTCACCATCACACCATGTCTGGGCTTCACCCAGCGAGGCATGCCTGACCAGTTCCTGGGTGTTTTCAATTCTTTCAACAATGGCCTTACCTCCAACCATGTACTTGCAGTTGAGTTTGATATTAATATGAACCCTGATATGAAAGATATAGACAACAATCATGTCGGAATTGATGTGAACAGTCTAATATCCAATGTATCGGCTCGGGCGTCATTTTTTTCCTATACAGAAGGGATCAACAAGAGCTTGGATCTTACAACTAAAACCCCAACGCAGGTTTGGATAGATTATGATGGAGTGAAAAAGATTATCACCGTTACATTAGCTCCCATCAGAATCGCGAAACCAAATAAACCTCTCTTATCGGCTCCCATTGATCTCTCTCCAGTTTTCTTGGACTCTATGTATGTTGGTTTCTCTGCAGCTACAGGACCAATTGAAGGTTCGACAGGCAACCACGACATTCTGGGGTGGAGCTTCAACAAAACTGGGCCAGCACAAAGCCTAGACCTATCAAAACTTCCTTCCGTTACCTGGCCCAGAAAATCCAAACGAAAATTACATCGAGATCTTGCAATCTCGGCCTCGACAGTACTGGTTGTGCTGATCATCACTTTGGCTGGGATTCTTTACATCCAAAGGAGAAGAAAATATGCAGAAATACTCGAGGATTGGGAATTGGAATATGGGCCTCAGAGGTTCTCCTACAAGGATCTCTACAAAGCAACCAATGGGTTCAACCACAAAGAACTTCTTGGAGTAGGAGGTTTTGGACAGGTTTACAGAGGGGTACTTCCTTCTTCCAATGCACAAGTAGCAGTCAAAAGAGTCTCCCATGATTCAAAACAAGGGATGAAGGAATTCGTGGCTGAAATTGCTAGCATGGGTAGGCTAAGACATAGGAACTTGGTCCTCCTCCTCGGCTATTGCCGGAGAAAGGGAGAGCTTCTATTGGTCTATGATTATATGCCCAATGGTAGTCTTGACAAGTTTTTACACAGTAACGAAAAACAAAGCCTTAATTGGGCTCAACGGTATCGAATCATCAGAGGAATAGCATCAGGGCTTCTATATCTGCATGAAGGGTGGGAAAAAGTTGTTCTTCACAAAGATGTCAAGGCAAGTAATGTCCTTCTGGATGCCAATTTCAATGGAAGGCTAGGAGACTTCGGGCTTGCTAGATTGTATGATCAAGGAGAAAATCCTAGAACAACCCATGTGGTTGGAACTTATGGATATATTGCACCAGAGCTTGTCAGAACTGGCAAGGCAAGTACTAGTACAGATGTCTTTGCTTTCGGGGCATTTATGCTGGAAGTAGCTTGCGGACAAAGACCTCTAAAGGTCCAGGGATTGATTGATGATATGAGTTTGGTTCGGTGGGTTTTGGAGAAATGGAAAGAAGGAGCAATTCTTGATGCAACTGATCCGAGATTGGAAGGTGATTTTGTGGTAGAGGAAATAAAGTTGGTTTTGAAGCTAGGCCTGCTTTGTTCGCACTATAATCCGATGACTAGGCCTAGCATGAGGCAAGTGAGGCAGTATTTGGATGGGGAAGTTATCTTGCCCGAAGTATTTATGGATATTGAAGGTGCTGGCATGACTGCATTATTTGGGAACGAAGTTTCAAATGCATTTGCAATGACATTACCTTCATCATGTGTTTCTGCTAATGCTATGTCTACTGAATCACTTCTTAACGTAGGACGTTAAAAGTGGAATGTTTATTGTATTTTGACAAATAATTACTTATATTTCAGTATCAACCCCTCATGTTTTGTGATTGTTTTTGTTGAGACATTGTAGTTTTAAATTATTATAATTTGGAATCGTTTCCATATTATATGCAATAATTTGCGAAAGAGTGATATTCTATAGTTGTAGTAGATTAATTCATAATCTGTATAAGAGGGCGTTGCTTGTTAATCGTAAAATATTTATACAAATAGTTATATCAAATAGAAGTTGTATTTATATGATTTCCGATGAGGTCATAACAGAAATAGATTGGAAGGAATTCACTTGAAAAATTTCTTCTAATGCCATGACATTGATCCTTGAAGGGCTTTTCAAATTTTCCCGTTAATTGTATTTGAGCTTGTTTTCTCCGTCAACAATAGATTTCAATGTTGGAAAGCTATGTCTTTCAAACGAATAAACCCTCCTCCAGTGCAAAGTATCATCTTTCTTCCAACTAGTATTGTGTTGGCCAATGCTTCATTTAGATTATGTTCAACCCAGGGTTTCTTGTTGTAGATGCTTGAAACTAGCAACTCTACATCCAAGAACACCACAAGGAAAAAAGACCCAAATTTCAAAACCGAACTTCAGCACAACTCTCAAATTTCAAAACTCTAGCTCTGATAAGATCGCACCAAACACGAGGAATAACACAAATTACAGCGAAAAATATAACAACAGGATGGATGAAAAATTGGGTTCAAAAGTTAAACGAGTTCTTAGACTCACCAAAATTCCGTACAATACAAAGCAAAAACAAAAGAAGTAAAAAATCTCAAAATTTTCAAAAAAACACACTACTTCGGCAACTGGTACTGCGCCAGGTCCGCCTCCATTTTCTTCCCAACAATTGCACTTCGAGGCTGTTTGGTTTGACGCAGAATGAAGAGGATGGAATTGTTTGGTGAAGAAGAAAAATTGAAATGAAAAGAAAGGGGGTGGAAAATGCATCCCTTCTGTCCAGCATTTTTAATCTCTCCGAAAATCGACCGGAAGGAGAATGGAAGTATGGTGCAAAAGTTGCCTAAAATTACCTACTTAACCTCCAAGGTTCAAATTTCTTTTAGGGCAAATAAAGGTTCAGATTTTAGAATCACCGATTGGAAAAAAAATAATAATTATCATGGGGTCCACTTAGTTTGTCATTTACTATGTACAAGTGGACCCAATTAGGGCGGTCCAAATCAAAGTGATTAGAATTGATCGTGTATTACTTGAATCTGGAACTTACATATTTATTTTCACAATTTTGATAACTATATTAGTGATTTGGAGATCACTTGAAAAGTATTTAATGTCCATTTCAATCAACTCTACATTATTTTTCTTTGATTGAGTGACACGTATTTCTATGGTCCTCATTTTTCCAATTACCAAGGATGACTAAACGATTCGATTCACATTAAACCTAGTGCACAACTGATTTGGACAATAGTGAGCCAAGAATTGTAATGTGAGGGTCGAGGTATCCGAAGAATACAAATAACCCGTAGTTTTTTTCAAATTACCATAAATATGTTAAGGTAATTATTTGGAAGTGATTTTTATCCATTTTTCTTCTTATGTCAAATAAAATAATAAAAAAATATGTATTTTATTTTTCATCTTTTGTACCAAACAAAAAAGAGTAAAATTATTTTTATTTTCTCAAATGATGAAAAGTCAAACTTCATCCTTTCTTTTTTCTATTATTATTACCAAACAAACCATTAAATATAAAATCATAACTTTAACCAAATTTGAGGCTTAAATTTGAATTTGGTGAGTTCAACAATTACTCACCCCAAACAAATAAGGGGTTCAATTATATCTCGTTAGTTGTGTGAATTTGTCATATTATTTGGATCACATATTTGATTTTTCAAAATTTGATCACTTTAATATTTTCGTAATATGCGAGAAAAACAAATGTTAAACAACAAAATTATACAAAGAAATTGAAGTTACAAACTAACTAACAAATTTGGGGTAGAAATTTATTTATTTATTTATTTATTTATTTTTTAGTTCAACGGTAGGCATGAAAGAATCTCTTTGACAATTTTTTTGTATACTCTGGCCGACGTGTTTTGAACTTTCTTCTATTTTTTTTTTTTTATCGATATAATTAGTTTATACCTACGGAACAAAAGATGTAGTAGTAGCACACTAGAAAATGAGAGCACAACGTACGGCAATGCAATGGGTACCTTTGGTAGCAGGCTAACAGCCAAACAAAACAGAATGATTGGAGCCCACATCAATTGTTTAGTCTTTTTCATGGCCATGTTACATGGGACCCACTCTCTCGAGTTGTCTGTGAGACTGTGCGTGTAGCTCGAACCTTACATCGCTAGGGTGTCTATGGTCGAGTTGATCCATGGGACCAGTTATTCAGTCTACAAAAAATAGATTTGGGATTCGATAAACACAATACCATGCTTATCCGAACATGACCTCAATGCAGGAGACTTAGGCCTGCCCTAAGGCATTACTCGGCTCATTAGCCCACTCTCAAAACCTGTTAAAACTTGGCTTAAGAACTTGTTTGTACGCTCGTCCATCCATTTTATTTGAAAAAAAATTGATCATTAAAAATTAGGTGTATATTCATCTCACAAAAATATTATTTACTTAAATACTAAGTTGAGTAATTTAGGGTATTATTTAGTATTTTTACTTAAAAAATAAATAATTCCTCTCAAATAAAATCATTTTTTATTTATTTTTTATCCATTTTAACTCTACTTTTCATCTAAAAATTAATTTATAAAACTACTAAATTAGAAACTTTTTAAATGAAGATGTATATTAAAAAAAAACAAGGCCTACCCCACAAGACCCGCTCCGTGAGTGACGGGTTGGCTTGCTAGTAGTTTACTCCTACCCTTGCCTGGCTTGACTAATAACTCACTCAAATAAATATTTGAGCCTACTTTACCTAAGCCCAATCCGAAAAAAATTTCATAGGACGTTAAAATTTCAACTCAACCCATA
This sequence comes from Ilex paraguariensis, assembly GCA_963454935.2. NCBI lineage: Eukaryota > Viridiplantae > Streptophyta > Magnoliopsida > Aquifoliales > Aquifoliaceae > Ilex > Ilex paraguariensis. The sequence continues at coordinate 426,925 of CAUOFW020001203.1, read as the reverse complement.
AACACCCCCAACTTCATCCCCTTCTTCTGGTCGTTGTCGTATTATTTATTCATCTTCTTCTTCTTTTTTAGTTTAGATATTATTTTTATAATTTATCCATCTAGAAATATCAAAAATAGGCTTATCACCCTAGTCATTTCTAAGTTGAAAAAAAACTTATGAAATTTAAAGTTTTTTTTTGTTTATCCTTTTGGTAAGGGTATTTCTATAGTTTCACTCATCAAATCATCTCCAATGAAAATTCAAATCCTTACCTAAAGTTGAGTAGAAAAAATGGTCAAAATTTTGATTTGGTATAGACATTTCTAATAGAGAGACTCAAATTTAAATGAGGATAAATTCAAATTTAAAATATGATAAAATATAATAATTAGATCTTTAAAAGACAAAAATAGCATCATATTCTTAAAAATTAATGAAATTACTATATGTATTTCTCTTCATTTTTCCAATTTTGTCTATTCACTTGACCTGGGCCCGTCACCGAACATCGTTGACCAGCCTCTTCTGTGAACGATCCTTTGTCTGGCAGAGCACAACTGTCAAGGACCACTTTGTGAGGTTGGTGTCTGTGTGTACAATTTGTCTGCTCTAAAAAGCTTGCGTTAGCGTCTTAAATGTTGACCACTAAATAAGTTGGGCCAATTCGAAAAGGAAAACTGGCTAGGTGGATTTTTCACATGATAGGCTTCGTGAACCGAAGTTTGTTCTGTGTTGGTTGTGAAAAAAAAATAACCTTCCAAAGTAATAAAATATGCAGGTTGAAGGAACATATGAATTGTATGTTAGAATTAATATGCTGCAGTACTTACAACATGATTTTAGTTATATAAAGGTTTAATGATATATATATACTAGCGATATCCCGTGATTGAAGTCACTAAATATTAAATTATGATACTATACGTGTATTGGAGTGTGCGTGTATAGTTGGAGTGTATATATAATGTGTGTGTGTGTGTATCTGTAGTGAGTGTGTACTGAAGTATGTGTAGCTATATGTTGTGGAATATTTGTGTTGGGTTTGTAAAATTTGGGAGGGAAAGTGTGTGAAATTTGGGGGGAAAAATATACCCTCATAAGTTCAAACACCTATACATGTCAATCTGATCATTGTATTATATATACAATTTTTTACGAGTAACATAGTGCCTTTGGATATAGATAATTACTAATTTTTCTATGATTGATAAGGATTGCGTAAGATTTAATTACTAATTGAATCGGTATAAAATAAGAATAGATATTTTGGGAGTAGATATAACTCATTGAATATGAATACCATCGATAGCAGAAATTATTTAATGCTTGCAAGGTACTATGTGACCTTGCCTTCTTTTGTACATCACACACAAAATATATTCTAGATTAACATACAATATGTTGGACATTGTGATGTACATAAAAAGACAGGGTCACGTGGTGGTGCCTTGCAAGCACCAAATATTTTCTTCATCAACAGAGTTTGAAGAACTTGGTGAAGCGCTAGCTAATGTAGATCTATTGCCTGTGTTGTGTTAAAATAGATGTCCTCTTTGAGGCTCTGTAAGTGAGAAAGAAAAGTACAACTTAATTGTTCTATTACAAACTTAATAGGAGTCAATTGTTTTTTAAGAGAAAAAGTATTACTTATTGGTATTTTTTCAAATAATATATAAATATTTGGTATTAAAAATTCAAGTTTTCTTTTTCAAACTAATCGGGTCAAGTTACAACTAAAGTAAGCGGAGTCGATCCTTACAATCATGTTTTGTGGGTACCTCATTAGATTGAATGATAATTTTATCTTTATTTTACAAAAATTTTTAGGAAAAATTCCACTTTGTACCCTAAAACTTACATCTTTTTATCACTTTGCGGCTTAAAATATTAATTGTCTCACACTGCACCATCAATCTAACATGTTACAATATGCACCTATCATTAGATAGTAGTAACTATCCATCAATTGCCTCTTCTTGCGCTTCTGATTTTTTACCCTTCCTATTCTGGATTTTTCTTCTTCCTCTTCTAGTTTCTTCTTCTTTGTTCATTGTTCTTGTGTCTTATCTGATGACAAGTGCACATTGCAACAAGCTTGTTTGGCTGATTTTGGTGAGAGGATTAGATTGATTTTTTCAAACTCTTCCAAACTCAAACTCCTCTTTACAAAAATGAGATTCAATATTTAATCCAGCCCATAGCTATGTTTGGTATGCAACATATATACATATAGGACACACAAATATATCATAATTATTAACAATTATTTGTCCTTTAAATGACTATTTTATCTTTGGTCAATTCAATTCTTAACCATGTTAAGGGATACAATTGTCTTTTGAATCCTTAATCCCTTAACCACCTTCCCAAACCCACCTCCTCCTTAGCTTTGACTAAACCCATGATCATTGGTTTAATCTTCGAGCCATTCCCAAACCCATCTTGCCAAGCCCCCCATTGTTGTTAGAACAAGTAAATATTTGTCACAATTCAATTTCATAAATAACTCAGCGCACTTAATACACTAATATTAAATAAATAAATCTCTCAATAAAAATTTTAATTACAATCATTCGAATCACTCCAAAAAAATAGATTAGTAATTCGACTTTAAAAAAATTATAACTTCTTTGACCAAACTCAATCCACCACTAATTTTAATTTTGAGCTTAACTTGCAACTGAAAGGATAAATGGAGGTGAACTTGGAAAAGCTCATGTAAGTAAGTTAAAACATAACATACGATGTCAAAGAGCGAAACGATAATTAATTAATTATCCGATAAACAATTGACGACACAAGAATTAATACAATAATTTATAAAGCACAAACATATTGAACATGTCAACTAATTTGAACATACGAATATTCAAATCACTCTTTGGCTAAACACTAGTCCATCTCAACAACATGCTAGACATCACTTGGTGCATTTCATACAATCATGTTCACTCTTTGTTTTTCTTTATGCATTGTCATGCTTAAAGAACATGAGTCATTTACCTATTGTCTCCATTGTATTCTATGTTTCACACCACTTACCTCACTTCCTCCTCACCCTTATCAACTAGAAATGTTTTTTTTTCTTACTCGACAAATTTGGTCCTAATAAAATTTGTAATAATCAAATGTTTCATAATTAAAATCTAACATATAATTTCACGTCGAGTAACGTCCATATAATTTCTAAAAATATCATAAGACCCATAAAATCTTAATTATTTAATCTCTTTTAAGTCGACCCAGTTGTCAAAGGTACAATATCATGTCTTATCAAAAACATAAGTGTAACCTCAAAGCAAATTTAACTAATAATAAGGAAAAATTATAAATATAAACGTCCTGAGTTTTAAATTTGGCAATCCCTTTAGGACATACCATGAGAAATTTATCTCTCATGAATATTCTAGTTCCTAGATGAATGACTTATCTCTAATCAGACCAAGGAAATGATTAGTCAACGTACGCTTAAGTTGATTTAGACACCCCTAACTATTAAACAAAAAAAAACAACATGAATAATATACGCCCCAATGTCTTAACAGCAAGGGTAAGACTAACGGACTGACTCCGGTGCATTATAGTTTTTTGAATCAATCAAACAAAGACAACTAAGCGAAAAAAAAAGAAGAAGTTTGGATCGATTACAAATAGACCCGGCCCATTTATTTGCATCTTGCCCCGAAAGAGCTATAATTTAATTCTCAGTATCGTACCCGTATTCTTACCCTAACATCCAAGTTTATTTTGCCTTAAAGAATGGGAAAGTAGATTAGATTTTGCCTTGTCCTTGGGGCTGCTTGTTGGAACAGAGCATATATATCTCTGATACTATTATGTATTCTTCCTGTTTCTTTATTAGACGATGAAAGATAAAGTCCGGTCAAGTTAAACATTATCCTGTAAATCCAAGTGACTGAAGTGAGATTATTTGCAAAATTCTGGTATGTATAGTCAATATAAAGATTACATTTTCTGGACCATTTGTTTGTACGACCAATTTAGTCATAAACCAAAACAATTGTTGAATCGTTTTTCACACCAGAATTCTATAACCATTTTTTCTCTTGATCTTATTTTTAGAATTTGGATTTTTTTCAATTATATTCTTTTAATTTTCTCAAGAGAATATTCCTCGTTATGCAATCTTACAAGATTAACTTAACCTCAACACTCACTATCAATAAATTGACTATAAACTTTAATAATAATCAAAACCCTCGATCAATTTAATTACAACAATAAATTAGATCATCAAATTAAGTCAATTAACTTGTTTTAAATACTATTCTTATATCTAATGAATTTTATTTAAATTCACTATGGGTTCGTTTGTTCAGCGAAAAAATAGTAAAAAATACAAGAAAGAGAAATTTTTTAAAATTTTTATGTGTTTGGTTAGCATGAAAAAAGAAAATAATAGGAAAAATAATTTTTTTACTTACTTGAATTTTCTCACAAATAACTAACTTTTTTTCTTTGTAAAAAACAGAAGAAAATGCAAGAAAATTGTGATCTATAATTAACTTCTCATTTTACCCTTATTTTTTTTAAATATTTTATTAGTTATTAATTTTAAAAAAATTTGGTATGAATTTGATTAATAATATAATTTGGCCCAAAAACCTTTGTTTTGGTAATTATTTTAGAATTAGGGTTTGAGACACTTTTTAAAAATTTTGTAACTAACAATTATAATTACATATTTTTTTTCTTTTTTAGATCAATTTAATATTAGTAAAGGTCATTTAGATAATTATAAAAAAAATTATAACTTTACTTTCTTTCAAATAATATAATAATTTTTTTAAAAAAAATTTCGTAAATTTTTCATTCTATCCCAATACATACATGAAAATATATTTTTTTTATTTCACTTCATTTTCTATCATTTTTATTTTTCATCATTTTTTTCTTTCTAACCAAACCAACACTACGAGAAATTCATAAAAGAATGTGGAAAGATCAATTACTCCTTTACCAATTTTTCCCGCTGCAAAAGGTTGAAAAATGGAAGATGACACAACTATTAAAGTCTGCTTGGTGAGTAATATTCAGTTTTCACTTATCAAACGAGAATCTGATGAGATTGACATTTTGGACATCCAAGGCCTTAAATGTGATCAAGACCGAAGAAGAAACCTTCTCTCACTTCTTTGATGGCTCCATCTTCTCTTAATTTCTGGATATTCCTCCTTATATCCATAAAACTCTTGGCCTTTGCTCAAGATGAAAACCAGTTCATCTACCATGGCTTCCGAGACTCCAAACTTTATCTTGATGGTCTTGCTCAAGTCCGTCCCAGTGGCCTATTGGCGCTAACTGACACATCAAGGCAACAAACTGGCCATGCTTTCTACACACTTCCTCTGAAATTCAACTCGTCTTCCTCATCTGGATCAGCTCAACCTCTTTCATTTTCCACCAATTTTGTCTTCGCCATCGTTGCTAAACTGGGAATTCCAAACGGCCATGGCTTTGCCTTCACCATCTCACCATCTCTGAACATCACTCAGCGAGGCATGACAGACCAGTTTCTGGGAGTTTTCAATTCTTCCAACGACGGCCTCACCTCGAACCATGTTCTTGCAGTTGAGTTTGATACCCTGAGGAACCCAGATTTTGAAGATATAGACAGCAATCATGTCGGTATTGATGTGAACAGCCTAAGGTCCGTTGTATCGGCTCCGGCGACATATTTTTCAGATACGGAAGGGATGAACAAGAGCTTGGAGCTTGGGAGTGGAAACCCAATTCAGGCTTGGATAGATTACGATGGGCTAAAAAATATTATCATCATTTCATTAGCTCCTGTCCCAATGGCAAAACCAAGTAAACCTCTCTTGTCGACAACGATTGATTTGTCTTCAGTTTTCTTGGAGTCTATGTTTGTTGGCTTCTCAGCAGCTAATGGACCAATTACAGTTTCTGTAAGCAACCACTATATTCTGGGGTGGAGCTTCAACAAAACTGGGCCCGCGCAAAGCCTAGACCTATCAAAGCTTCCTTCAGTTCCACGACCCAAAAAATCAAAACGAAAAGTAGCTCTAGGAGTTACAATCTCAGCCGCAATAGTACTGGTTGTGCTGATCATCACAATTGTTGTGACTGTTTACATACGACGGAAACGAAAGTTTGAAGAAATACTTGAGGATTGGGAAGTGGAATATGGGCCTCAGAGGTTCTCCTACAAGGATATCTACAGAGCAACTGATGGATTCAGCCACAAAGAGCTTCTTGGAAGGGGAGGTTTTGGACAGGTTTACGGAGGAAAACTTCCTTCTTCCAATGAACAAGTCGCAGTGAAGAGAGTCTCCCATGATTCAACACAAGGGATGAAGGAATTTGTGGCTGAAATTGCTAGCATGGGAAGGCTAAGACATAGGAACTTGGTGGCCCTCCTTGGCTATTGCCGGAGAAAGGGAGAGCTTCTGTTGGTCTATGATTATATGCCCAATGGAAGTCTTGACAAGTTTTTGCATAGTAACGAAAAACCAAGCCTTAATTGGGCTCAACGGTATCGAATCATCAGAGGAATAGCATCAGGGCTTCTATATCTGCATGAAGGTTGGGAAAAAGTTGTTCTTCACAGGGATGTCAAGGCCAGTAATGTCCTCCTTGATATAGATTTCAATGGCCGCCTAGGAGACTTCGGGCTTGCAAGATTGTATGACCATGGCCAAAATCCTGAAACAACCCATGTGGTTGGGACTTTTGGGTATATTGCACCAGAACTTACTAGAACCGGCAAGGCAACTACTAACACAGATGTCTTTGCTTTCGGGGCATTTATGCTCGAAGTAGCTTGTGGAAAGCGACCGGTAAAGCTCCGGGGAATGCCAGACGACATAATATTGATGGAATGGGTTCTGGGGAAATGGAAACAAGGAGCTATTCTTGAGGCGAGTGATCCGAGATTAGAGGGTAATTTTGTGGTAGAAGAAATGGAATTGGTTTTGAAGTTGGGTCTACTTTGCTCACAGTATAATCCAGGGTCTAGGCCTAGCATGAGGCAGGTGGTGCAGTTTTTGGATGCAAATGCAATGTTGCCGGAAGAATTTATGGATGCTGAAGGTATTGGTATGGCTGCATTAATGGGTAATGAATTTTCAAATGAATTTGCAACGACTTTCCCTTCATCAACATTTGGGGATGCTTCTACTACTAATGACCTAGCTAGTACTTCACTCCTTGGCTCGGGTCGTTAGTATAGAATGAGTTTCATGGGTATGATAATGTTGTTTTTTACTGCGTTTTTCTTTTCTCAATTTGGATGTGATTGTGTTTCAATACAAAATTCTATGTGTTTCAATACAAAATTCTATGGATTTCAAAGACAAAGTTGTAAATGTTGATTTTAAAGGGTAGCGTGTGATTATTATTTTTTTGGGTCTTCGGATTTTGTGCCAATTCCGGTGGTCGATGTATCTATCATCCTACCTCCCCCTCATAATTTCTGTAATTACAAAACAACCTCAACTTTGTAAATTGCATTGACTTTGATGTGGCGACTGGTGAGGCTCTGTCACCAAGTCACCATTACCAAACAAGAAGAAATTGATGGGAGTCCTTCCTTGCACGTTGTATGTGACACTCAGGCATCAGCATTTTAGTCTTCTTTCTGGACGCGTTGCATGGGACCACTTTGAAGATTTATCTTTCTTTTTTTTTGGGTCGGTTTTATTTATGACTTAGATCGGCATTTTAGTCTTGTTTCTAGACGCCTTGCATGGGACCCACTTTGAAGATTTCTTTATAACTAATCGAATCTTGGTAATTTTTTAATGTTAGACTATAAAAAATTTATTTATTATAAATACTATAGTTTATCATTGATCAAATTAAAAAAAAAATTAATTAAAATACTTATAAACTAGTCCGAATAGTCCAAATTGTTGAAACGAAGAAAAAGAATCTTCAAACTTTTTAGAAGCCTCACATCACATGGGCTTGAAACCCTCTGAATTTTCGTGTGTGAACCACTAACTCCTACGAAAATTAAATCAATGTTGCCGGACTTGAGCCGATAGGTTCAAGTATCAGTTCATATTGGTATAGTTTGATTAGGTCGCTTTTCATTCCATAAAATCACGATCTATGTGTCCAAGTGTGCTCTAGCTTGATAATCAATACCGTGGCTTTAAATTACCAAAATGTTGAGGATTTTTTGTTATTAAATCCTAATGTCATATCATTATTCACCTCGTTATAATTAGAGATGTCAATTGTATCATAAACTACCAAGCAAAATATGACCCAATAAAAATAAAAAAATTAAACAAGGGGTCAAATTGTAATAGACAGAATATCTTTTAGTTTTAATTGAGATAATTTAGTGGCGGGACTCCTGTGTGAATCCTCAACTCTCAGGGTGACACGTGGCCCAATAAAATTATTAGGATGTCTAGAAGATGTCGAGGGAGTGAGCCGAGGCATGGTGACACAGAGCGGCCGAGTACAACAGCTGACATTATAGTCAAAGCGATGTGACCTCGCATTTATGGCGAGATGAGTGATAGTGACAAGACAAATAAATGCGGAGTTACCACCAATTGCTCTCTGCAAGTCTATGTCTACTGTCATGATGACTGAAGCATTAATGACTGATGCGTCGAAACAACGCGATTGGTTCTCCCGAGTTCTCTGATCCACCGAGTAATCCGTGCCCTGTCGATGTCAGACGCCGACCTCTTGGATTGGGCTGCTCAGCTCGTAGTATAAATGTTCGGCTTATGGCTGAGCACTTATACCATTCCCCGAGCATTCAATTCGAGGACGCGTAAAGAGGAAACATTCACAGCACGAGGGATGGTGTGTCAGATATGAGATGTCCAGATGGGACTGAAGATCTAGAGCAATCATTGTTAATTTAAGTATAAATATCCCTCAGAAAAATGGACAAAGATATGCAAAATCAAATCATAGCTCATTGACTAAGAAACATCCCTTTGATCTTACTGACTTAAGCTTCAGAGGGGATTCGTCGGGCTCACGCCTAGCCTCCTTTCTTCTAACCTTATTTTTTCAGGTTTGCTAGTCAAGAAATCGCTACCTTACGAGATTGCAGGATCTATCCCGTGCAATTTGGCGCCATCTGTGGGAATGAAAGCATCGCTAAGTTTTGTGGTGGCAATCGTTTGATGGTGAACACTCGATCTCAGGGTGAGGGAGTAGATGTACGGGCCAGGAACGCAGATCCCGTCTGGCTTCCAATGGTCCTGGAACTGGGTTCATTAGGCAGATCAGATGGGTAGGGGCGCTCGTCGCAAAGAACATTCTCTATGGATCAGTCCCTTGGGGGGCGTGACCTCTGGGCCCACGACATTGTGGAAATAGTGGAGAAACGGATGGTCAAACGTATTAAGCAGCTTGAGAGGGAGAACACCAAGGTCCTACAACGCCTTGACAATTTCGAGCAGTTAGTCAGCACGGATGAACGCGGCCACGAGGTTGAGGACCAGGTGCCCAGTCAGGGCCTGTCCAGGTCCCTCCGGCATGGTCCCTCAGGAAAGGAATGGGTTAGACACACGCCCGAAGGGCGGGACCGCCAAGGGGGATCCTCGGCCTTTGAGGGACGGCCGGAATCGGGTCAAAAGGCGAACCTATCCAGGTGGGACCTGCGCCGAGGGATACTTGAGGGCATTGGAGCCGCCAAATCTCACGCGGAGTCCATACCCCGAAGGCCTCATGGAGATAGATCAGCTAAAGATCCTCGGGTCCCCTTCATCGCTCAATGCGACAATAAACCCGTAGTTCACTCCAACGAAGTTATTTCGTCGTTCGTCCGGGCTATCAGGGAGGCCGAAATGCCAAAAGAGTTTATCGTCCCTCGGTTCAAGATCTACAATGGAAAGACCGACCGTGAGAGCCATCTTCGGCAATACAGACAATTGATGTCAATCTATGACACCGACCAAAGGGTGTTGTGCCGAGTTTTTTCCATGAGCCTTGGGGACACGGGCATGAGGTGGTACGAGAACCTCGCCCTCGAGAGTATAGGGTCCTAGAGGCAGTTGACAGGGCTTTTCCTGGCCCGATTCATCACCAACAGCAAGAAGCCTAAGGACATTGACGCTTTGTTGACGCTCAGGCAAAAAGGGGGAGAGACGCTTCGGCAATACGCTGTCTGATATTGGGATAAGGTCAATGAGGTGGAGGCACGTTCGGAGACATTGGCCGCGGTGTCATTTAGGTTGGGACTGTCCCGAAAACAAGGTAACAATGCCAAGAAAAAGGGAAATGAAGCAGCCGTCCCGGAGGGGAGGGCCAATCCCACCCCCGAGTCGTCTTTCCTTCCAGGGGGTAAGCACGGTGTTCAACGAGCCCATTCACAAGATACTCCCCAAAATCAAAAATAAACCGTACTTCAGATGGCCCTTGAGGATGCTTGGCGACCCGTTGACAAGGAATTCGGCCCTCCATTGTTCATATCATAGAGATGTCGCCCATTTGACAAAGGAATGCAATAATTATCGGTCCTTCTTAGAGCGGTTGGTGCAACAAGGGCACCTCGGAGAGTTCATCGATAAGGGCCAGCCTGGGGAGTCGGCGGGGGAACGAGCCGAAGGACCAACTGAGGCAGCACCCGTGATCGATGTTATCCATGCCTGCACGGTGGAGCGGCCCACACACAACTCCCTCCGCTCCGAGTTGCAAATGGTGTCCCAGGCGATCAAGATGGTGAAAGGGGGGACCAGCGGTCGTCCAAATGATCTTGTGGCACTGCCGAGGTAATTCAATTCTCCGATGCCAATCTCGGAGGGGTGGTCTTCCCCCATGAGGATGCATTAGTGATCACATTGCGGGTTGGGAAGTTCGACGTTAAGAGGATATTGGTGGACTTGGGTAGCTCCTCCGAGGTAATGTACAATCACCTTTTTAACAAGATGAGACTCTTTTAGAAGGATTTGGAACCCATGAAGACTTCCCTCATCGGATTCAACGGTTCCAGCGCCCTGTCCCTTGGAAAAATCACTCTCATGGTATGAGCGGGGGTGGTGACCATTCCAGTAGAGTTCGTGGTGGTAAACTCCGACTCCTCGTACAACGCAATTATGGAGATATCATGGTTGCATGCACTTAAGGCGGTCCACTCATCCTACCATCAGAAGATAAAGTTCCCAACACCACAGGGCATAATGGAAATCCAGGGTGACCAGGCCTCAGCAAAAAGCTGCTTCTACGCTGCTGTCAAAATAGGAATAAGCGGTCGGAGTCAGGAGTGCGATCCCGATGCAGTGATTGCCAAATAACAATCACAGAATGGTCGGTCAGGGGTGGACGAGCCCATAACAAAGCCTTTCGACCGTTCCACCGAAGCCTTGGTAAAGGTTCTCCTGAGCTCTGATGACAACAAGAAATACTTCCTGATAGGGGAATCACTCAGCGGTGCAGAGAAGGATGATATGACCTCCTTTTTATGCCACAATGTCGATGTCTTTGCCTAGACCCAGGCCGAGATCACAGGGATAAGTGCCGACGTGATGACCCATCGGCTCCATGTGAACCTCTCATTTAAACCCATCAGGCAAAAGGCCCAAAGAACCGCCCCCATCATGCGAAAACTATGGAAGAAGAAGTAGAGAGGTTGTTGGGAGTAGGTTCTATCGAGGAGGTGCAGTTCCCCCAATGGATGTCTAATACCGTGTGCACCAAGAAGAAAGAAGGAAAATGGCGAGTTTGTGTGAATTTCACGGACCTAAACAAGGTTTGCCCTAAGGACGAGTACCCTTTGCCCAAGGTTGATCAGCTCGTAGACACCACGGCCGACCACAGGTGCATCACCTTCATGGATACTCGAGCTGGATATCACCAGATTCCCCTGCACGAGCCAGATCAGGAGAAAACGGCGTTCATCACTCCGCGGGGGATCTACTGTTATACCATAATGCCCTTTGGGTTGAAGAATGCCAGGGTAACTTACCAACGATTGATGAATAAGATTTTCAAAGACCAGCTCGGCGACACGATAGAGGTGTACATTGATGACATGTTAGTCAAAAGCAAGGAGAAGACTGACCATCTCCGCCATCTCGGGACGACATTTTCCATCCTCCGAGAATATGGCCTAAAACTTAACCCCTTGAAATGCGCCTTTGGAGTAAGTTCTGAAAAAATTTTGGGGTATTTAGTCACTCATCGGGGGATCGAAGCAAACCCCGAGCAGATACAGGCGATTCAGAATGTCCAAGTGCCCAAGACTGTCAAGGACGTTCAGAAATTGGCCGGGATGTTGGCGGCCCTTAACAGGTTTATTTCCAAATCATCCGATAAGTGCAAACTATTCTTTTCCAAGTTAAGGGGGCAGCTAATGCGGTTTGGAACGAGGAGTGCGATCGAGCTCTTGAAGGGATCAAGGAGTACTTGAAACACCCTCCGACGTTGTCTGTTCCAGCAGCAGGGGAGGTGTTAAGCCTTTATTTGTCCGTCTCTCAAGACGTCGTTAGTGGGGCATTGGTCAGGGATAGTGAAGGGACACAGAGACCCGTGTATTTCATAAGCAAGACCTTGCTTGACGCCGAGATAAGATACTCTCCGATGGAGAAGTCGGTATTGGCATTGGTGGTCTCGGCAAGGAAACTCCGGCATTATTTTCAGGCTCACGCCATAAACGTCCTTATGGACCGACCTCTCAAGGCGATCCTGCACAAGGCCGATATGTCCGGAAGGATTGCCAAATAGGTTATAGAGCTCAGAGAGTTTGAAATCAGGTACAAGCCCCCGAACGTCAATAAAATGACAAGTCTTGGCGGATTTTGTTGCCGAGTTCTCTGCGTGCGAGCCCCCAATATTGGATCAGTCGGAGGACGTGTGGGATCTACATGTTGATGGGTCCTCGAACGTCAGGGGGGGCAGGGACATGTATCGTAATAGCCAACCCAGAAGGGTTCATCATTGAAAGGGTTGTCAGATTGAAATTCAAGGCGTCCAACAACGAAGCCGTGTACAAATCATTGCTAGCAGGACTGGACGCCGCAAGCTCGATTGGAGTTAAACACCTTCAAATTTTTTGTGATTTTCAGCTGGTCGTGAACTAGGTCAATGGGGACTTCGAGGTCCGAGATAGCAGGATGAAGGCATATCATGAGAAGGCAAGATCTAGGATGGAAAAGTTTAAAAAAGTGGAAATTTCCCAGATCCCTAGAGATCAAAACACCTATGCCGACGCTTTAGCATGCCTGGCCTTGGCTTTGGCCTCAGAGGTATCTCAGCGTATACTTATCGAGACTCAGGACAGTCCGAGCATAAACGAAGAGAGGGCCGAGCAAGTATTCCCAACCATAATGGGGGCACCGTCGGGATGGATGAAGCCAATCATTGCGTACCTGGTAGGCGGAGTGCTTTCGGAAGACGTCCGAGAGGCCAAAAAGATCAAGCTCAAAGCCCTCAGATTCCAGATGTTGGATGAGCAACTATATAGAAAATCGTTCTCGGGACCACTATTACTATGTATCCCCAAGGACAAAGTGGAACCACTGTTGTACGAAAATCCATGAAGGGGTGTATGGGAGCCACACGGGCGGAAGGTCTCTTGCACACCGAGCAATGACGCAAGGGTACTGGTGGCCTTACTTGCAAAAGGATGCGAAGAGTTATGTTCGAAAATGTGATAAATGTTAGAAGTTTGCCCCCATTATTCGACAACCGACTGGAGATTTGAACTTGCTAACGAGCCCATAACCCTTCTCACAGTGGGGAATGGATATTGTCGGACCTCTCCCGCGATCCCCACTGGGCAAGAAATTGTTGATAGTGGCAACCGATTACTTTACTAAATGGATTGAAGCGGAACCCATAAGTCGCATTCGAGATGTCGAAGTGAGAAAATTCATGTGGCAAAACATCATCACCCGATTTGGAATTCTCCAAGCTATCGTCTCTGACAACGGGACTCAATTCAATAGTGGCCCATTTCGAGAGTTATGCTCAGGATACGGAATATGAAATTACTATTCTACGCCAGCCTATCCCCAGTGTAATGGGCAGGCTGAGGTATCCAACAAAACTGTGCTGGCAGGAATCAAGAAGAGGCTCGAGGCAGCAAAAGGAAGGTGGGCCGAGGAGTTACTTAACGTGTTATGGGCATACAGGACCACGTCGAGGACTTCAATGGGGGAAACCCCGTACGCCCTGACATATGGGGTCGAGGCGGTAATCCCATTGGAGGTAGGACTCCCAACAATACAGAGCTGAGCCTTCGAGTTTGGCAATAATGATCAAATCCTCGCTAGGGATCTCGATCTAGCCGAGGAAAGGATGTCATTGGCGTCTATCAAGCTGGCAAAGTACCAAGGGGAATTGTAACGGCAACACTAGAAGAAAGTTCGATTGAGGAAATTCCAAGTCAAAGATTTGGTACTGCGAAAAGTGGTAGGGAATATGCGCGAGCCCACTGATGAAAAACTTGGTCCTAATTGGGAGGGTCTTTACAAGGTAATCTCCGTGGGGGGCACTGGCGCATATCATTTGCAAAATATGGATGGTGACGATATAATTCGACCATGGAATGTATCAAATTTAAAGAAATACTATTACTAAATCTGGTTTCAGTCTTCATGGTGCTATAAACACGAGCCAAGCGCTCGGTCGTTGAGGGCACGGCCCCGAGAGGTGTGAGACTCCACCGTTGGAGCAACGCTCTCAAAACAAACACGAGTCAAGCGCTCGGTAGTTGGGGGCACGACCCCAAGGGGTGTAAGACTCCACCCTTGGAGCAACGCTCTCAAAACAAACACGAGCCAAACGCTCGGTCGTTGGGGGCACGACCCTGAGGGGTGTAAGACTCCACCTTTGGAGCAACACTCTCGAAACAAACGCGAGCCAAGCACTCGGTCGTTAGGGCACGGCCCCGAGGGGTGTAAGACTCCACCCCTAGAGTAACACTCTCGAAAGAAACACGGGTCAAGCGCTCATGTCCTAAACACGGGTCAAGCGTGGCTGTTTCCTAGAAATACGATCAATAGAGAAAAACATATTGATTGAAAATCAGAATTCATTATAGAAAAGGGGCTTTGCGTCCCCAGGCATACAAACTAACAAAACTCAGTACAAAGTTGTAAAATTGCAGAAATGAACTAGCTGCTTAGACCTTCGGCTCATTCATTCATCACCGGCTCCTTCCCCACCGTAGCCCCCTCATCGGCTCTGTAACCCATCTCCAGCCCCCGATATCTCATCCTGCTCGGTGTCATGCACTCCACTAATGATGGGGGGCGGAGAGAACGGTTCATCTGTTGGCTCGGCTGAAGGCAATGA
Organism: Ilex paraguariensis; assembly: GCA_963454935.2. NCBI lineage: Eukaryota > Viridiplantae > Streptophyta > Magnoliopsida > Aquifoliales > Aquifoliaceae > Ilex > Ilex paraguariensis. The sequence continues at coordinate 411,688 of CAUOFW020001203.1, read as the reverse complement.
CGGAAAGACATGAGAAGGCTGATTAGATCCATCGCTGAGTGTGATAGGTTCTCTCACCGACCCTTCAGCCTCGGCAAGGGCGTTGAGGTTGGGGCGGACTTGTTCATTCAGGGCCTCGTCATCGGTCTTGCTTCGGAAGCTGTGCCTGGCAAACAAGTCTGACTCAACCTCGACGTGGTAGGCGTGAAGAGCGACATCCCAATCCTCTTTGAAAGCCTTCTTCTTGGCTTCCTCAAAAGCGGGGACCATTTGGTCTTGAGTGGTCGACCACACCCTCAAACACTCCGATTACAGCCTCTCCTGTTCTCCCACTTTTTCTGCTGTCAAGGAGTCCACTTTGGCAGTAAGAACGCTGATCACAGAATCGGACTCTTGCAGCTTGGACTTAGAGGAGGACACGCGCAGCTCATACTCCTCGGCCTTTTTCATCGCTGCAGCTTCGCCCGCCTTGGCCTCATTTAGCTCGGCATGAATGGCGTCTCGCTGGCGGATGAGCTCGGCAATGTGTTTAGTCTGATCGCCGAAGGTCCTCTCAACCTTCAAAATATGGTCGTCCTTGGCGGCTGTGGCTCGCTTGACGTTCTTCGCCTCTTGCTTGTATTTCCAAAAGCGTTTGATGATGGCTCCCACCTGCTGGCTAGTCTGGAAGAAGAGAAATATCAGTAAACGACCAAAAGGGAACAATGGCTACTCGGGGAGGCGATCAACTTACCACCAAGGTGTTTTGGAGGGTGCTTGTCAGGAGCCGGTTGTCTAAATAACCCTTGTACACGGCCATGTCGGCCTTAAACTGAAGCGTCCCTGCAACAGCTAAGTCCACTTTGGGAGATTGAAGGATTGAATTGGCTTCCAAAACGGGCTGCCTACTTCTGCTCTCGGCCCGACCAACCCACTCTCCCGAGACGGAGGGCCCCGGGGGCCGTGACATCATGCCGCTGCTTTACATGTCGCTCTTCATTTTGTTCGGCTTCCCAGGCACATCTGCCCCTCTGTCGGTCTATTGGAATTTGGACTTGTTAAGGTTGGGCCCTCTGTCTGATCGGCACGGCCGAATCTCTGGGTCGCGCACGCGGCGACGGCGGCTGCTTTTGAGGGGGATGAGGTTGAAGAATGATAGGCGTCGAATTGGAAGGCCCGGCCAAGCCTGCGAGTCTGGCTCTCCTTGTCGAGGCGGCGACCTCCATGGTTGCTGCAGTGATGGGTGGTGAATTAAACATGTCGAGTGTAGGAGACTCGGTAGCGTTATACCAAGACTCCTCTTCTGAACCACCCTCGAATTCTTCCTCTTCCGATGAGGAGTGATCTTTCCAAACGAAAGGGTTGAAAGGAGGAGGGATCTAGGAGAATCGGTTGTAGGTTGGCGTATAGCCAAGGAGGGTGTGCGCCGCTCGTTCAACTGGGTCCGAGGACCAAACCTTTAGCAGATCAGCGAATCGGACTTGCGACCTCGGCGGTTGAGCAGCGTCCCGACGATATCCTTCTGCGAAAATAGAGCAAAAACTAGTATGTCCCTCGGACCTAAAAAAAGATGTAAATTAAGAAGTCGGAACGACAACACACCTTCATCCCTCGACACTTTGGGGCAGTACAATTCGTCATACTCGGGCCCGGTCCCTTTCTCCCAATCGCCGTTGAGCATGATCAGATCGTCCACGTACCCCTTGTCCGAGTCAGGCATGTGGGTTACCAGATACATCGAGCGATCTCAAGCTTTGAGGTAATATCGTCCCCCGACGACTAGCCTTAGGTCATAGCAGAACAAAATTTCGTCTACCCCCAAGTTAATCCCAAGCCGAGTGTTTAAGGTGACTACGCCTATCATAATCCTAAAGAAGTTAACCCCGCACTGAAGGGGAAAAAGCTTCAATTGCATCAGCACACCCAGTAACAGAGGATGGAGGGGGAAGGTCAACCCTCCTTCCATGATGGCCTTCGTCCAGAAAGGCATCATGTCCTCACTTCCCATGTCCCTCCTATGGCGAGTAGGGTTGAAGGGAAAGGTGAAGACAGGCTCGCGAATATGGTACCTAACCCTAAAGTTGTAGATGTTCTCGTCTGTTACTTGGGTTCTCCTCATTTTGTGGGTAGAACTGGCCCTAACAGACGTGTCCCCCCTAGTTCTACTGGTTCTGGCCATCGGTGAGAGCTAAGAGGGCGAAATGTAGAAGAAACGGAGAGAGAAAAAGTTCAAGTGGAAGTACTTACAGGAGGTTGGTCTTCAAAGAGAGCTTGGAGAACCAGGGAAACTCGGAGGACAGGGGAGCACTCGGGGTTTAATTGCTGAGGAGAGATGAAGGATGTAGAAGTTCTTAGAAGGCAGAGAAACCCCCTATTTATAGTGCCTCATAAGGAGCGAGAATCGAGGAGTTGGCTCATCATTAGGGCATTTGAAAAGGGCAGCACCAGACGTGCAAGCAACCGTCACCATTAATGAGGCATGGTGATAAAGCCCCAATCCCTTCACTCCACTTGTCGAGCACTGCGTAAGGGATTGCGGCTGGGGGGCAGTTGACGGGACTCCTGTGTGGATCCTCAACTCCCAAGGTGACACGTGGCCCAATAAAGTCCTTAGGATGTCTGAAAGATGCCGAGAGAGTGAGCCGAGACATGGTGACACAGAGCGGCCAAGTACAACAGTTGGCATCATAGTCAAAGCGATGTGACCTCGCATTTATGGCGAGATGAATGATAGTGACAAGACAAATAAATGCGGAGCTGCCACCAACTGCTCTCTGCAAGTCTATGCCTACTGTCGTGATGACTGAAGCATTAATGACTGATGCGCCAAAACAACGCGATTGGTTCTCCCGAGTTCTCTGATCCACCGAGTAGTCCGTGCCCTGTCGGTGTCAGACGCCGACCTCTTGGATTGGGCTGCTCGGCTCGTAGTATAAATGTTCGGCTTGTGGCCAAGCACTTATACCATTCCCCGAGCATTCAACTCGAGGAGGCGTAAAGGGGAAGCATTCACAGCACGAGAGATGGTGAGTCAGATGTGAGATGTCCAGATGGGACTGAAGATCTAGAGCAATCATTGTTAATTTAGGTATAAATATCTCTCAGAAAAATGGACAAATGTATGCAAAATCAAATCATAGCTCATTGACTAAAAAACATCCATTTGATCTTACTGACTTAAGCTTCGGAGGGGATTCGTCGGGCTCACGCCTGACCCCTTTTCTTCTAACCTTGTTTTTTCAGGTTTTTTAGTCAAGGGACCGCTACCTTACGAGATTGCAGGATCTATCTTATGCATTTGGTATATTAATTTCGTCTTTTAAACGACCAAATTAAATTACAATAAACAATATAATTGTATACTAATTATGATTTTATAAGAAAAAATTGAATTTTTATTTTTTTATTTTATTTCAATACATGATACAATAAAACATGAATTTTAATTATAAAATTTAAAATATTTGATATTTTATCTTTGATTGAAGTATTGTTTATATAAATATAATATTTTAAACTTAAAAAGTATAAGTAATATATGTTTACAAATTTTAAGGTTATTAATAAAAATATTTATAATGAAGGTGTAAGTGTTATGCAAATATAAATTTTAAGGGATATGTATATAATATTTTAAATATTAAAAAATCTGAATAATCGAGTATCAAACTTCATCACTCTGAATATAATTTTTTCTATTAAAAACAATAAATTTTAATTTATTAATTTTGTATAGACATCACATCGTATCATACCGTACCGTGTTAGCGTATCGAGCCAAAAATTCCAACCCCAACCAGTTTGACCAATTTAGCTGCAGCCTGCGTTCCTTAGGTGAGCTGGACTATGATACCATCGTAGAGGTTGTGCAGTGGCTAAGCCACGTATGAATGTAGCATCAGTTCTGTCAGCCGCCGAAGAGGACTGGCTGGCTGACTTCCAGAATCTCATGCCTTGTACGGACCGTTGTGTCTTAAAACTACGGTGCCCGTTTTGACCCACAATTAAGGCCGCTAATTACAAAATGAATATTAATCATTTTTTATTTATTTTTACTATTATATAAATTAAGTTTTCCTCTTTAATTAGAAAAAAATTCTAGGTTGAATGAATTTGATTAAGAAATAATATAATCATGGTCTTACATTATTATTTTTAATCATGATTTATACAAATGATTTACATAATAATAAAAAAGTCCTTCAAAATATCTGACATAATCTATTAAATAAATTAATTTAAAATTAATTAATCCTTAATACAAACTTAAAATAACACAAATTAAATACCATACAATACTACTCGATCCACAAATACCCTAATAATCACCCAATCCCACGGTTACCCAAAGAAAAAGAAATGCTGGAATGCTATCACAAGGTGGGGTTGGGGTCGGGGTCGGGGTTGGGGGTGGGGCATTACTTTATTGACCAGTATAATGTTAGTTTATGTGGGTCCCTCGTAAACACCGAAAAAGAATGGAGACCAATTGGTCGTTACCCCGTCTCCCACGCAGTGAAATATTATATAGGATAAGTCTTCCTTGGGTGCCTGTGCCTGTGCCTGTGCCGCTGCCACTTGCCACCCAAAATTTTCCACCACCTACGAAGCTACAAACAATTATTTCTTCTTTCACCCATCAAAATCACTTGATAACATTTTTGCCATTAGGTGAAAATAAGGAAATGACTATGGTCCGCCTATATCCCACAAAAATTAAAAATAAAAATAAAAAATCATAGTGGTAGTGCTGATTTATTTGTGAATATTAATAAAATTAATATGTTTTATACCAAAAATTATTTATTAGTACTGAAGAAATAATGTTATCAAAAATTATAATTTTTTAAGATTTATCATACAATTATTTGTTTTGGGGGGGGGGGGTGCAATTCCAAGTAAAGTGTGGATAATCATAATAATTATATCTTTTGGGTTCTTTTTACAATTTTTATAATTATAATTTTTTTAGAACAAGTTATAATTTTTTTTAGGGTTTGTAATATATCTCAAAAATTTTAAAAATTTTAAATATTTCAAAAAGTTATATATGGCGAATGGTTAACTGAATTTTATAATTATTTTGATATCGTTGGCATTCTTCCAAAATATGAGATGTTTCAATTTTAATTTTAGTTCAAATTGTAACAAGAATGAGTTGTAAATATAAATATTTTGGGTTCGAATTTTAGTAATTTTTTAGAACTAGATGATGAGAAATTTATGTCTCATAAATTTTTTCATAAACTATTTAATACCAACCTGAATAATTTATCTTTAATCAAAAAAAAAAAAATTAAAATGTTAGTAAGTTACCGTGGACAGATGGTTGAAACAAAAAAGTAAAAAATATGAGTTGCTTCTTTTTTTTCTTGTCCACGAGGTGCTTATTTTCCCGACGACTTTCATGTTTGACCCACTGGCCTCTTTATTGGGTATGAGCTGTTGGGTTCCTAGGAACAATGAGTTGAACCCAAGAACACATCTCTTCACAATCCAAATCTTAACCCAGAGAGAAAAATCCTTAATTTTCTCACTCCTCTAATGGCTAAATCTGTTCATTTCCTGATAATCTTTCAAATATCACTTCTAAATCTCTTCACCTTCTTGGCCTCAGTTCAAGCTCAAGACCAGTTCATCTACCATGGCTTCCGTGAAGCCAAACTTCGTGAAGATGGACTCACAAACGTCCACCCCAATGGTCTGTTGCAATTAACCAACAGTTCAAGAAGACAGGTTGGCCGAGCTTTCTATCCTCAACAACTGAAATTCAACGCCTCCTCGTCAAATTCATCTGAGTCTCTCTCTTTTTCCACCTATTTTGTCTTCGCCATCGTTCCTGAACCCAGAATTCCCAACGGCCATGGCTTCGCCTTCACCATCTCGCCGTCGGTGATCTTTCCCGCATCACTGACGAACCAGTATTTGGGTCTTCTCAACGCTTCCAACAACGGTCTGGCATCGAACCACATGTTCGCCGTTGAGTTTGATACTCTGAAGAACCCTGAGTTTGAAGATATCGACGGCAATCATGTGGGTATTGATCTCAATAGCCTTACATCCAATTTTTCGGCGACGGCGGCGTATTTTTCCGACCGGGAGGGGACGAACAAGAGCTTGCAGCTTATGAGTGGAAACCCACTGCAGGTTTGGATCGATTATGATGGAGTGAAAAAGTTTCTCACCGTTACAATTGCTCCGATCAGAATTCCGAGACCCAATCGACCTCTCTTGTCAAGGGCTGTTGATCTTTCTGAAATTTTCAACGAATCTATGTATGTTGGTTTCTCCGCAGCTACAGGGTCAGCTGTGGCAAGCAACCATTATGTTCTTGGGTGGAGCTTCAACAAAACTGGGGCAGCACAAATCTTAGATCCCTCAAAACTTCCTCAATCTCCCAAGCCCAGAAAATTAAGAACAATACCCGTTCTAGAAATTACAGTCTCAGCCGTAACAGTACTGATTGTGATGATCATCACTGTGGTTGGGATTGCTTACATCAAACGGAAAAAAAAGTATGAAGAAATACGCGAGGATTGGGAAGAGGAATATGGACCTCAGAGGTTCTTCTACAAGGATGTATACAAAGCAACCAAAGGCTTCAAGGAAGAAGAGCTTATCGGAGCTGGAGGTTTTGGAAAGGTTTATAAAGGAGTACTTCCATCTTCCAATGCACAAATTGCAGTGAAGAAAGTCTCTCATAATTCGGCTCAAGGGATGAAAGAATTTGTGGCTGAACTTGCCACCATGGGAAGGCTAAGGCATAGGAACTTGGTGGCCCTCCTTGGCTACTGCCGAGGAAAGGGAGAGCTTCTTTTGATCTATGATTATATGCCAAATGGAAGTCTCGACAAGTTCTTATTCAGCAACGAAAAACCATATCTTAATTGGACTCAACGCTTTCGAATCCTCAGAGGGATAGCATCAGCCCTTCTATATCTGCACGAAGAGTGGGAACAAGTTGTTCTACATAGAGATGTGAAGGCCAGTAACGTTCTGTTAGACGGTGATCTAAACGGGCGTCTCGGAGATTTTGGGCTTGCCAGGCTCTATGATCATGGTGCAAACCCTCAAACCACTCATGTGGTTGGCACCGTTGGCTATCTCGCGCCAGAGCTTACTGTAACTGGTAAGGCAACTACGAGCACCGATGTCTTTTCGTTTGGGGCGTTTATGCTCGAAATGGCTTGTGCAAGGAGGCCTATGGAAGTGAACGGATTGCCTGAAGAGATGATTCTGGTTGATTGGGTTTTCGAGAAATGGAGACAAGGAACGATTCTCGAGACGTGTGATCCTAAATTGGGAGGGGATTATGTGTTGGAGGAAATGGAATTGGTTTTGAAGCTTGGTCTTATTTGCTCTCACTCTAATCCGGCGGCTAGGCCTAGCATGAGGCAAGTGATGCAGTTTTTGGATGGGGATGCAATTTTGCCTGATATACTTATTGACAGTGCAGGAGTTGGGATGGTTGTAATGGGCAGTGAAGCTCCTAATTCATTTGAATTGTCATCGTATGGGAAGATTTCTGTTCAATCGATGTCCAGCAACGACTCTGTCCTCCACGTTGGCCGCTGAATTCAAGATGTTCAATGTAGTGGATATGCCTGATGTGGTGTTAATGCTTTTGCTTTGTAAAAATAACTCTTTGTTTGAGAATTGTTTTTACTTATCAATATATGGGCAGATACCTGGATACTGCCTTAATAGCTCTCAAGTTGTAGATCTTTTTTTTGAGTTAGTAAATCCCTTAATACGAATAGAAAGGAAGCAGCATACGTTATCTTGCATTCGAAATCCATGGCAGTGGTCTTTTTGATTTTTTTTTTCTGCTTAAACCACCCAGAATTTAACTATGAACCAGGGTAGTATTCTTCATCTTGTTCGAAACAGAATCGATGTAAGTTTTATCCCTCTGCAGAAATTACTTATTGTGAAAAAAATTCACTGACTATTGAGTAGTCAGAAACAGAGTATAAGGGACATTTCTAAAAGAATGTTATGATGATTGTCGAAGAATGAGTCGACTAATTTATTTTTAGAATCTTGTAAACAAAGTTATTTCCAAACATGAAGCAACACAGAGATTAAATGACTTTCTGCCTGGAATCAACTACTGCGTATGATTGAATCGATAATAGCGCGCTGGAGATTCAATGGCTTTATGGTTCAGTGGTTGTCGCAGAATTTTTGTAATACCTTACTTCGATCTGGAGATCTACCAAGGATCACTTGGCAAATCAATGGATTCTGTCTTATTTTGCTACTCAGTAACTTAGGTGGATGCCACCGTATATATGGCCCCATGTTTCTAAGAAATGCAAAAAAAAATATATATGACTCTAAATTCATCATGATTCATGAGCTTGCTCTCAAAGCAGAAAAACTCGAATGCATTTCATTTTGTGAACTGTGTTCTTAAAAAGGTTCTAGCTTTTCTTTAATGGCTTCAACTGTAACAAATAATTTTGTCTGAAAAATTCAAAAAAAACAAAAAACTTATTCGCATAACAGTTCACGCACACGATGCTTCTCCCTTTTGTTTATCTATCAAGAAGAAAAACGAGACAAACAACAGAGTATTCAAATCACTTATTGACATTAACATAAGGTACTAATTAATTAAGCTCGACTTTACCAGCAAAACTTAGAGGTAGTGGACATAAAAAGAAAAGTGGCAATGCCTCTTAGAAGGCATTTCAAAAAATACAAATAAAAAAATAAAAACTTTTTCCCCTACTAAGAGAAATAAAGTTGATCTAGGTTTAATACTGGCAGCTCCCAATATCACTTTTAGCTGTTGGTCATAGTTTGATGCAGATGGGTCTGTGCCACCTTCAGGGACAGGAACATGAACTTGTTGAGCTGCCTTACCTGTGTCCAAACAAACAATAAATGTTCAAATAACACTTCTTCTTACAGCATGATTAATTAGGAAAGACCTCTAGGGTGAAAGGTGCTAGCTAACCATAGAAAGTTCCTCTGTTAATAGCATCCTCATTTGATTCTCCAAGAGCTGCCTCACTTAAAGTACTTGTCTGCCAATTGAACTCTCTTGACATTCTCCTGTTCCTGGACAAGCATATTGCCATACTCAAGAAGCTTCTCGAGTGTCATTTTGGGCTGCTCAAAAGCCGGCGGGGGACCCTCTTTTGAGTTCATAAGCTTCTTCCCAATGTTCTCAACTCCAGCACCAGATATCCACTTCCTCACCTCATCATTGTAAACTCGAGCTCTGAGGGCACCAAAGAAGTCTGAAGAATGGGCACAAAAAGGTCTGTCTCAATGTATGACAGTTTGCTGATTAGTTTCAAAAATTTCTATTATTTACCAATGCTGTTAGATTTAGTTTGTCACTTAGCTTACCAATGGATTGGCCAGGGAAAGTGCCAACAATCTTGACAACATCCTCCTCTGGAACATTGTCACTCCTGAAGATTCCAATGCAAACACCAATCCGATCCTCTCTAAGTAGGAGCCCAATAGAACTTCTCCATACGACCATCACGAATAAGGGGGGCATACAAGGTGGAGAAGTCATTACCGGTGACTATGACTGGCACATGGGGATTTTCTTCCTTGTTGTACATACCAGGGAGCTGGACATTGGTGGGATTATCTGCAATCTTCATAAGGGTGGCATTCACCATCTGGTTATTGACAGTGTACTGGGTGGTTCCACCAAGCCTTCCCGCTCCTGCATCTAAATCATTGAAGAAGAGGCAGCACATTTTTCCTTTCTTGATTATGTCAGCTGCTTCACAGTATCTTTGCCTGATCAATTTGGCAGGCTCTCCTGCATTCCCACTTTCCAGTTCCCCAGCACTCATCATAATTGGGCTGAAGGTCCATTACAATGACATCAAATAGGATCACAAAACAGTGTTTTAAAGACGAAACATAAATTGTTAATCAAGAGATGTTTTAAATTACACTGGTTTACCAATAGGATCATGGACTCACCTGATTCCCATTTTGGCAAAGACTAGCTCACACTGAAATGATTTCCCTTAACCTTTGCCTCCCCAAATTCCGAGAATCTAAGGTGTTACAAATTCATGGAAGTGTTTGGTTTCTCTTTCCCAGATCAAGGTTGAGTCATGAAAAATTTCATGGATTCTCAAATCTATTTAGACTCACCTTGATGTTAGGAAGAGTCAAGAAATTTTTGCTAATGTGGACTACGAGTTTGTCCATGAAAGCAGGAGCAATGTAGAATCCGTCCATGTTGTTATCCAAGTTGTATCTGAAAAGCATTATTGGAATCTTACAATTAAGAATCAGTTCAAAACCACAAACCCAACATCTCAAATGGAAATTCTAAGTGTCTTACTGGCGAAGTCCCGTGCTGATGTATTCATATGAACTCAAAATAGCATCGTGTGCTCCACCGCACATGGGAGCTTGGTAGAGAGAATCAACCATTCCCTTTCCTCTAGTGATGTCTTGCTGGTCATCCAAAACGTCATAGGCAAGGCCTCCCCATCTGTCTTTGTCTGTCTGCTTTTCATCGTTAATTTCAGCCACAATCTTCAACACTTTAGACTCAGCCTTCTGGTTACTGAATCTAGAGTTCACCTTCTTAAAACTGCTGCCCAAAAAAGCCGAGCTTGGGACTGAACCTCCAGAACTAGAACTGTTCAAGCTCAACCGCATGGAAGTTAAACAAGCCACATAATTCAAATACATATCCAGATCAACTTCACTGCCTCTGCAGCAAAACAGACTTATATATCAAAAAGTCAAGGTACATGATCCAAAGCTTCAATTTCATATACTATATTAAAGCACAAGAACTTATGAGGCCATCTTTCTATAGTGCACACAAACTAATAGAGTCAATAACAGCAGTTCAGCCCATTGCATGACATGTAGCTCTTATATGATTAAAATTCCGAAATGGTCGGTTGAATATAGGTGAGTTCCTCCCAATGCTTAAGGTTTCCAAAATGGTCTTTTAAATATTTTGTAGGGTCCGTCTTTTGATGTGAGTTCAATATGTGGAGTTTGAAGCTTTGGGTTTGTAGATGTATATAGGTTTTTCATTTGATGCTTTTGAATGGGTCTTCGGATTAGTCATTTGGGGATTGTAAGATTCAAAAGATGCCTTTGATAGTTAAAGTTTGGCATTTTGTTGAATAGTTCAATATAAATTTGACCTAAATTTCATTCTTCATTATCTTAGGTTTCAATACGTTGTGAACTTGGTGTTGAATAATTCATGGTGTCCACCGAAGTAGGTTTGGATTCTATACCTTTTGATTAATGGTACTTGGACTAGAGTAAGAGTTCACCTTACTAGTTTTTGATCGAATGGTACATTTGTTTTCGCCTCCGAAGTCCTTTTATTTTTATTGTTATGCAATTGGTGAGCTTTGATGTTATTTTTTTTTTTGTTGAGCAGGCTAGATATAATTTATTCAATTGGTGAGCTTTGCTTGGTTCCACCACCTTGGCATACCAACCCCTAGAAGTTGTAACAAGGTATTTCTTTTTTGCATTATCATAATTTTTCAGATTTTTATGGTTATATTTGTTGTGAATTTTTAAGTGGATTTTGATGCCACAAATTTGAGATCAATTAGGTTTCATACTATCTACATTTTGATAATTGGATTGTTCTTTTATGTACAAAGCAAAGCAGAAACGTTTCTTGCATGATAATCGATCAAAATTTCTTTGCCTTGATGGGATGTATACGAATTTCTCTCAATATATTGTATCAAGCATGAGTTCTTATCGATGTAATTTCTATAATTTTCACATTATGATTTTTGGTAGATAATTCGATAATTTCAACTCTCTGTTTGGATGAAATTTCCAGGATGTAACTTCTAATGTACTCTCAAGAATATAGATGTTGCTTGGTTTTATGAAAATTTTAGTATGCTATGATCAGGTTATAGAGTAACTCTTCATAATTGGGTGCACCTCTCATTGATCCAAACCTCTTTATGGACAACTTAATGGGTAGTTCTGTATGAATGTGTTAATTTTATATTTTTGCATGCATGCTTTCTTTAGCAATTGGTTTGTTTACAACTCTTTGGCAAGCATCACGTAAATTCCGTCATATTGACTTGATTTTATTCTGGGTTTTATAATGTGTTTGTGAATAATTTTGGAGTTCATAAAGAAGAGGAAATACTATAAAGTTTGGGTACAGGTTTGGGACTGTATGAATGGAGTAATGCTCAATTTTTTGAGTGCAGGTTTGTTACTGTATGAATGGACTAATGCTCGATTTGAATTTATATGTCATCGAGTTGTTTGATGATAAAATGCATGCAAGGTGTTTGATATAAAGCATGTAAGGTGTTTGAGCAACCAATCAATACTTACATCAAGGCTGGATGCAATTGGGACTTTATTTTTCTTTTTCACATTGAAGGCTTGATGAAATTATCACAACTTGGAACATACTAAACCATGATTCTTAAGTCGAGTTTTCTTGTTTGGGAGGTTCTTCATCCTTTAATCATCCATGAGATTATCTAACTAATTATATATTTCTACTATAAAATTGAGCATATTTAGGCACTTTTTAGATACAAGATTGTGTTTAGAAACAAAGCATATTATGGGTGGTTTAATTTGTACACGACAAGGTTGTGGTTATCCGGTATGGTTGCTATTGTGATGCTAGACTAGGTTATTGACTTTTTTATTTTCTTGCAGTTAGTGATACAAAAATAAGGAGGCACAATATGTTGATTTTTTGGTTACTTCGTGCCTTCAGGCATGAACATTTACTAGTACTATATTAAAGTATAAAATCTTATGAGACCATCTTTCTATAGTGCACACAGACTAATAGAGTCAATAAAAGTAATTCAGACCATTGCATGACATGTAGCTCTTGTATGATTCAAATTCCGAATGAAACCTTTGATAACAGTATAGTTTAAGATTTTCATCATGAAAGAATGAAAAATATGTGTGTCTTGAGCAGTAGATTCGTAATAGAATATGAATATATATGCAGTTTCAAAGCTACTATTTTAAGAAATCAAGAGGAATAAGAAATAGAAATGGTGGGAAAACATAGTACCAGTGTCCAGTTAACGGGTCCTACGGTTGAGAAGATTGAAGCCATAGATTGAAGGTCCCTGGAGGCTGTGTGATCAATTCAATTGATTCCCCACTAGAACAGGAGTGCTGAAGTGGTTGTTAATGTTCATATATCTGCATAGCTAGAAATCATGTGGCCTGGTTTATGAAGTTCTAATGGCCAGAAGATTGGAATTGGCGCAAGTGACATATGGCACAGTCTAGAGCAACCATTTCTGATGTAGAAATTAGGATTTACTCCCATGCCTTGAACTGTAGCGACTGTTTTGAGGTTTTGGGTTTAAGCTTCTCTCTTCACCACTAAAAGTAAGATCACTTGTTAAAATCTTTGATGATAGAAAATTCATAACATATTAGCCGACCCCAATTAGTTAAGACAATGTTTTGTCGAGTTTTAGCATTACCACAGTTGTATCAATGAATCATGCTCGTCTATGTCAAACAGCTCTCATAGATTTGGACACCCATGGAAATACCTGCTTGCTTCAGCTCCAAATGATTTATTTGCTACGTCTTGAGCTCCAAATGGCATGAAAACAAGTCATACCTGCCATTACAATCAACTTTGATGTCTTTTGACATCCCTGAATGTACATCCGTGGGAAACAGGAATCATCAGCTTTCCTAAACCAAACAATGTTGGTGGACATAAATCAGTTAGCTGCTCTGGCGATTTTCTTCCTGTGATAAATTTAAATCGAAAAAGGTTCAACGCCAGTATAAGCCACCTTGGTTGTAGTCAAACCTCAGAAAAAAATTTAAAATAAAAATAAAATGGACAACTAGTAGAATTACGTTTTCATACACATGTGATAAGTGAAAAAAAAAAATAAATAAATAAGAGTGATACACCAGATTCACAGTAATAATGGTCATGACGACCTCCTAATGCCACACTGAAAAATAGGTTTACAAATTAACCAAGTTTCGGAAACTGGAAGGTCATTATGATAGCTCTGCCAAATTTTAGCTTTCACTTCGAGATTTTGGATTCAATTTCTTCCAAGCTCAGTCCTTTCGTCTCTGGAACAACTAGTACCACAAAGAGAAGCGATAGCAAAGCAATTGCTCCAAAAAGAAGGAAAAGATTTTCTGCCCCCAGCAAGTCCTACAGAAATAGAGAGCAATAATATGGGAACTCCAAGACCATCTAGCACATATTAGGTGACCATACAGCTCATATAACAAAATGAAAACCATGGTCATGGCACTGTAATCAATACCTTCAATGGTGAAAAAGCAAAGGTCACAATGGCATTAGAACCAAAGTTTGTAAGAACTGCAAGACTAATTCCCTTCCCTCTAGTGCGAAGCGGAAATATCTCAGATACCATTAGCCAACTGATAGGTCCAAAAGATATCTAAAATACAATTTGAAAAAAACATATATGAATGAGTTAACTTGGTATTGACACAAAATACTGTTCATCAAAATGTGGATTCAATTTTGGAACTTCTTATTAGAGTTTATTCTGACAGAAAATCGTTCATTAATCAGAAAAAAAATATTAAAATGTCACGGGAGTATTGCAGGCAAGAGTCAATAGACAGTTACCTGGTAGCAGCCAACATAGAGAAGTAAAGCGGCTACAGCAACAAAAGGGATCCCTCCAAGTACTTTGTAATAAGCTGAAAGGAGGAGTAATGAAAGGGCCTGTAGACAGAGAGCAACAGCAGAATGAAATTCTTCATCATCTTCTTATTCAACAAGTAATGTAAGTCACACCAAAAAGTCAAACACATTAAAAGTGTATCAGGGTTAGGATGCATACAAGCCCACTGACACCTCCAATCAGTAAGGGTCTCCTCCCAAGATCATCAACTTTCAGGATAGCAATTCCTGTCATCAACAACTGCAGATACATATAATTTTTTTCCCAAAAAAAAAAAACCTCTATTGACAGAACTGCAAATAGCACCTTCTGGACGGGGAGAATTTAAATTTCTTCGTTATGTGAATTCTCAGCACAAATTTCAAAAAATTAATGTTTTCCTTTTGGGGGTTCCTTACTTAATGAACATACCTTAAACACACCAATGATGACTGAAACTCGTGTAGCATCAGAAGCCGCAGAGAATCCAGCAGTCTTGAGATAAGTTGTCATAAAAATACCATATGGTCAAGAAGAATGGTTGGATCCAAAAAAAAAAGAAAAGAAAAGAAAAGCAGCAAGGTAAGCACAACAGAAAAACATTTGATTTTCAAGTATCAAATATCAACTACCTGAAGTATTGAACCGGCATAATATAGGACACTTGGCTGCCCAGTTATCTGCCATAATCAGGGAGTAAGTCATTTTATCATCCAGAAGTTTCCTACACTTGGTGAAGTAAAATAGAAGGGTGAAGAATCAAAGCAAAATGACAGCTTGCAGTGACATATATGGAAAATAACCTGTTGAAAAAGGACTAAGCCTCCACCTATTATAAATGCTTTCAAACTTGATCCCTGAAACACCTCCAAGAAACCTCCATCAGATTCTTGATCGGTATAGGCAGATTTCAACGAGACAAGGGTGTTTTCTACTTGCTTCTCGGATATTTTGTCACCAGCAGGTCTGCCCCTTAGTTTGCTCAAAGCAATGACAGCCTTCTCCTTGTACTCCTGGAAGGATCCTTTGCCTTGAACCGCCCTGAGAAGTAACCAACGTGGAGATGGCGGTAGACTCAACATGCCTAATCCCATTAACAAAGCAATTGGCGCACTAAATCCGTACATGAAACGCCACCCCCCAATTGCATTTATCTGAAAACTACCTACAAAATAACCAGACTGCAGGAAAATTTATCATTCAACGCTCAACATTGCTTTATTAGAAAACGGAATAAAATAACAAGATAATAATATATACCAAAATCCCCAATACTATGAAGAGTTCCTTTAAAGAAATAAGAGTTCCACGAATTTGAGATGGGCACGTCTCAGCAATGTAGAGAGGAGCCCCATGCATGGCCTATAAAAAAAAA
Organism: Ilex paraguariensis; assembly: GCA_963454935.2. Classification (NCBI taxonomy): domain Eukaryota; kingdom Viridiplantae; phylum Streptophyta; class Magnoliopsida; order Aquifoliales; family Aquifoliaceae; genus Ilex; species Ilex paraguariensis. The sequence continues at coordinate 395,695 of CAUOFW020001203.1, read as the reverse complement.
ATCAGAAACTGAAGCAAAATTTCTCACCCTATAAGGTTATCAGCTAACTCAATCATAAGAAGATACAGAAAGCTCCAAGGATGCTCACCAAACCAATACCAAGGCCATAAAGAAGTCGGCCTATTAAAAGAACATAAAGGGCTGGAGCATAGGCTGTTATCGAACCACCGAGCACATATAAAACTGCAGCTAATATAAGTTCCCGCCTTCTCCCTTCATTAATTAAGTCAAGCGAAAAAATAATTAGAAGGTCTACTAAAAATTTACAATGAAAGACATAAGGAAGAAATGTACCTAGGAAATCTGCAATTGGGTAGACAAGAAGAGAACCAAGAAGAGCCCCATAAAGAGAACCACTGACCTACATTCAAGCTAATGTAAGAAAAGGGCAGACATCGTTGACTGGAGACTATCAGAACATAATATGAGCTTTTCACTACAATGAAAATAAACCATACCACCAAACCAAGCTGAACCGCTGAGAGATTGTACCAAGTTATGCCACTGAGCTCAGGTGACTACAAAATCATCAAGACAAGTAGAACTGAACTAAACAATATATTTCAAAATTATTGCTGCAAGATAGTCAACCAAATTGACAAACTTAAGATACACAAAATTTAAACTGTACTTGCAATGAGATTGTAGCACCAGAGGTTGCACCAATGTCATAGCCAAATAATAAACCACCCAAAGCTGGGAAGAGAAACCTGAAATCAATTAAACAAGTTACTGAAAAATGTTCAATTTCTTCACAATCGAAAACCAAAAATTCATGTAAAAAGAAATCAGAAACTTCAGCAACACATAATTTGTTGGTATGATGGAACCATAATCCATTACTTTTCTTTATTCTCCCAATTACGGAGCATAGGATTCTATACCATTAATCTGGACATGCTTTCAAAAGCACAGTATGCGATTCTTCAACTTTAATTAGCAAGAGAAATACTTTCTAAATGCCAACTTTTCTTTTCTTTTCTTTTCTTTTTGGGGTTGCAGGCCCAGTCCAAAGCCTTTAAACAGAAAATTTGCACTTCCAATTTTCTATATCGGAAACAGAAGGAATGATAAAATTGCCACTAATCGATCAAATATAAGTAATCAATTACCTGTCAAAAAATTCAAAGAAGAAAATGAAAAGATAGAGTACCCTACCATTAACAAATATATAATCTTAACAACTAAATTAAAAGAAATTGGTACTCACCCTCATTGACAAATGAAAAGAACAAATCAAGAGAAAATTAGAAATTAAAGAACGTAAACCATTATCAGCAAAAACAAAAAAAGTTTAAACAATTAAAGAACGTACGGCACAATAACAGATGACCAAGCAAAAACCTCTTGATATGCTGAGTCAGAATCAAGCGACTTTGCTTCTTCCCCTGAAGCTGAAGAAGTTCGAACCTACCATAAAGTCAATTATACAAAGTGATCACAGTAATCATTCAAAAACAGATAAAGAAACAGAATACAAGCAAAAGCATTCAGTTTCTGCATGTTTACCTTCAATCTCAGTCCACCACCGGAGATCATGGGCATTTTCGTGTATATGGAATATCTAAGTTGACCAACAGAGGAAGATGATAAGTTGCTTCTGGAACATGGGTGTGGGCAGTTGAAGTTGGTGTAATTGTTAGGGAAGAGGGTTTTTGATTTCTTGGATTGATGAAGTGGTAGTGGCTGCAATCGTGATAGCTGAAGGTTCAACAAAGGTCGAGTCGAAGCAGTAAACGCCATCTGAGATGATCAATATTGTAGAGAGAGACAGATTACGGTGGTTTACACTGCTATATATATGCACTCCTTATCGGCTATGAATCTGTGGTCTCATTTTGTTGCTTTATTGCGTTTTACTTTTTGTCGTTTGAGTGGGTCTGCTACTTCGCTTGTAAAAACTTGGATTAAGAGTTTGTGTCGTTTTGGTCCCAATATTTTATTATTTTAGCTTCTAAATATTGAATGTATTTTTATGTATCAATATTTTATTATTTTAGTTTTTAAATATTGAAAGTTTAATTGTACTAGATGTCCTCAAAATATGATATTTATCTTATTTTGGTCTCAAATATTTCAATTATATCATTTTGGTCTCTGAAATATTGAATATATTTTTATATTATCCCTCATGCAGACAACGTCCAAATTACTAATGATTTTTTATCATAAACTTGTCATGTGATACCTAAATATAGACAAAAAATAATTTTGATAGCTCTTAAACAAAGTTTGGGTAGTTATTGACAAAAAAATGTGTAATATCAAATATAGGTAACTTTTAACCAAAATTTGGATAGTTTATGATCAAAATTATGTAATTTAAGTATATATTTAACTAAAATTTGAATAAAAATTTAGTCAAGAATTATCCAATTTTTTTTTTGTTCATATTTAAGTATCACGTGATAGCTTTTGATTAAAATTTGGATAGTTTATAATTAAAATTGTGTAATTTAGGTAGATATTTAACCAAATTTTAAATAAAAATTTGATCAAGAGTTATCCAAAATTTTTTTTTCACATATAAGTATCACGTGACAAGTTTATGATAAAAAAATTATTAAAAATCTAGACGCTGTTTGTTTGAGGGACCATATAGAAATATATTTAATACTTCAGGGATTTTATGTTACAATTGAAACATTAGGGACCAAAATGAGACAAATCTCATACTTTGGGGACTTCTAATACAATTAACTTAATATTAAATATATTTTTGTGCAGTCTTTAAAACATAAAACGTCCAAATTATTAATAATTTTTTATTATAAACTTATTACATGATACATAGCTCTTGATAAAAAAAAATGTGTAATATAAATAGCTCTTGACAAAAATTTGGATAATTCGTTATCAAAATTGTGTAATTTAAATAGTTCTTTAACTTAAATTTGGATAAAAATTTGGTCAACAGTTATTACAAATTATTTTTTTGCCCATGTTTAAATATTACGTGACAAGTTTATAATTAAAAATCGTTAATAAACTGGACGTTGTTTATTCGAAATACCACATAAAAATATATTCAATAGATGTAATTAAAATATTTATGACCAAAATAAAATAAACTCTATATTTTAGGACTTCTAGTTCAATTAACCTAAAAACTTTAATAATTCAAACGAGGACGAGCAAATAAAAATTCACATTTTTTCGTTTGAATGAAATTTTTAATTTCAATTTCGACGTAAATGCAATAGTTAACACTTGTTTTCGTATGATCACCTTGGACTTCCCACAAGGGCGGATTAGGATTTTTTTTTTTTTTTTTTTTCTGTTTTGGAAAACAATACAGAAATATGTAAATTTTTTGATTAAATACATAAAAACCCATGTGTTGTTTAGGAATGAATACATTACCCCATATTTAGGGAGTATGATTGAGTCAATATTTTCCATTCACAAGTAACTATATAAATCTAGTATAAAAAAAGGTAAAGTTTGAACCTGTTAAAAATAAATAAATAAATAATTCTTATTAGGTTTGTCATCTATTCCATTTCTCTTTTTCTTTCTTGTTCTGTAGATACATTAAATTAAAACACATTTATAAAATGGGAGAGAGAAACATTCCAATTGTATTTTGGCTTGATCCAACGTAAATTAAGACAGGAAGCCCCCCTGACATCAAAATGAAACCATGGTTTAAATTTTTTTTTCTTTTTCATTTAATCACATAATCACCCAAAAATAAAGAGAAAAATAAGAGCCACAGAAGCCAAAAATGACACCTTTCATGCATATCCTTTGCAGGACAGGATTGACAAGTGGAATGGCATACCCCTCCTGACCTTTCACCTCCCTAACAGCCCCCATACTTTCCGCTCCTCAAGACGAAGTCTTATTTATTACCATGATACCATCCCCTCTCTATCCTCCATTTTTCTCTAGCTCCATCAAATCTAAATCAATACCATAAAGTTGTTTATGCCATTGAGAGAAACATAGGCTGAAACACAATCCTCTCGTCTTGTCAATTTGTGGTTTCGAGTTTACATTCTTCTTCATCAATGGAGAACAGCGACAAAGAGGCCGGTCCCGGGGCACGACCCCCAAGTGGAAAGTCCCCTACCAGGCTGCAAAAACACGCACCTGCAGCTCTTCAGCTTGATGGAATCGAGAACAATGGCAATACCGAACCTTATGCTTCCTCTTCCTGTGCAATTCCATTGTTATCTCCACTTGTACTTTCTCCCCAGTTTTCGCATGAGGCAGAAGAGATTCGATTAGCAGGTAATGGCAACGATGAACGAGATCATAATGAGTTGGGTGCAACCCCGGCATCAGGTGGATGGCAACATCCAGCCGTGGACGCATTGACAGAACCTTCAACTCTCTTGGCTTTTTTCCAATCACAATGCACAATTGTTAACCGGGTGCAGTGAGGTTTTGACAGGCACTTGCGTCGCAGCTCCGGCCACTTTTGGTTTTGCAACAGTTGTTTCACTGTAATGCTGGTTGCTTTGGTTATGTTGTGATCTATTCATTACCACATTCCTATTCCTTCTCTTTTCTTTGTTTCCTAAGATTTTAGAACAGACCAGCTTTAACCTCAAGATGATGGTCTTGCTGTGCTATGTAAGAAAGAATAAAAAACGTATGCTTTAATCAGTCTATCATTTGTCTTAATAACAATATATAAGAGTAATGTTATGTACACAAAATTAACTATTCATGATAGCACATTTAAGAACAACTAAACGACCAAAGTTTCATCGACTCAAAAATAGACAAACAACAATTGAGAAACCTGCCATAAGATGTGAGGGATGCGCAGCTCAACTTTCTCCTATCCTCTGCTTAAATTGTTGAAAAGGAGGAATTGGATGGTTTCGTCCATGGAACCATCCTCCTATAATTATGTAAACCCAATTCACTTTGGTGATTTTGATTTGCGGGAACCTAACAGACCCACAAATAGTGTTACTACGCAGTTCATGCTCCAATTCTTGTTATGACTCGAAGCAGATTGCTCTCCTGCCACAGAGAGTTAAAACTGAGCAAAGGCAGGACAAAGACCACGGCCAACATTTTTATTGTTTTCAAATGCCCAGAACTTCATAAAAGAAATGGAAGACAAAAACACAATTGCTTTGTAAATTAACCAATATGTCACCAAGTATACAGTATATTGAATTACACATTCCATTAGAGAAATGTTTAGCTTCAGGAAGGGAAAAAAACAACCATTTAGGGCCAAAAACTCTCCCTTTATGTACAACTGGCCACCCATCTAACCCCTCGAATGGCACCTCATCCTCTTCCCTCAAAGTTTTCCATTCAAAGATAATAATTTATGGCAAATTGCAAAACACATTCATATTTCAGATTTGCCTTCAAATGCAATTGCCATTGTTGGCAACTGAGATCTCTTCAACAAAATCAGAAGTCAAACTCTCCTGTCGCCTGAAGAAGAAAGGCAGCATCACAATTAAATGTTTGAATGAAACAGCAGATATAACATACGTTTGAAGATTAGGTCAATGAAAGGAACCTTATTGAAGAGAATGTCTTTATTGTTTATGTGCATAATGCCATCCTTTAGAGTACATTTCCACCTGCTCTTCGTGCGCGTCACCTGCCAACACATTTGTATTATGTCGTTAAGTATTGTCAACATAAACATACATGTGACACGTGAACTATCTATGTTAGCAGTAGAACTAAACCTTGTCAAACTGGGCCAAAACTAAATGATTTGGGTTATGCTCCTCCCCTTGGTCCACTTCATCCAAATCATCATCATCATTTTCATTCAAGGGCTCATCCTCATCATCTTCTCCAACATCATTCTGGATGACGGCAGCGGGAGTAGCTGCTTGTATGTCTAAAAAAGTGGAGACAAGAAATGCCTTGCAATATTAGCAGAAAAGTTCACAACTGGCCAACTATATCTAGTTCAAAATAGATCTAGATTTACCATTTGGTGCAGGTGTGTTCACTATATTGTAGTCTTCATTGACAACTCCTTGATAATTGTATATCTACAAAGTGGAAAGAAAGAGAAAGGGTTAGTTTACCAAATAACAACTGGTGGTTTCATCATACTTTTCATTTATGTATTACATAAGCAGCAAAATGGAAATATAGGAAATTGGATACTAAGACGTTCAGCTTATTATTTTCCCAAAACACCCTTAATGTGTTAGTTAATAGCTCAAACATCCTCTTCTCTGATATTTAAATAACCTCTCCCACCACTTCCCATTATTGGGCAGACAGTGCCAGTTTAGAAGTTTGCCTACATCATGGTTCAAAGTCGTGGTATCGGCCATCAACTTAGAGGGCACCAATACACATCGGTCGTGGCATCGCAACACGATATTGGCTGATACGCTTAAAACAGTAGATAGAAGCTCCAAAAAATTTTTGAAATAATCATAAAATTTTTTTTAAAAAAATAAACATCATTATTCATGTATCATATATATACACAATACATTCAAAAACACATTAAACATAATTAAAATGAAACATGAGGGCATTATCGAAAATAATTATCACTATCAGTATTCAATTTAAGTATTTAATTTATAATTTTTGAAAGTTAAGTTAAATGTTGATTCTTAAGTTCTAATTGAAGTATGTGATAAATAACAGAAAATAAAAAATTAGAAGAATTGGACTCAAAAAAAAAAAACTTAAAACCGACACTGGGGTCTCGGTTTGAGACCTTTGTGAAAGAGGAAGAAAGAGAAAGAGAGTTGGGTCCTTGAAAAGGAAAAACAATTAAAAAAGGAAAAAAAAAAGTAAAATAGTCTCTATTCGAGACTCAACCTTCAGTCGTCAGACAAGAGAGAGAGAGAGAGAGAGACTGTGGGTCTCGTTGGTCACCGAGGGCGCAAGATTGATATAGAAAGATAGTGATGTAGCTTCGCTACTCGCCATAAATGACATGGAGGTTCGAACTTCGACGAGACGATGCTAGGGTTTAGGGTTTATACTTTTTGCTCCCAACAAGAAGAAGAAAAGGGCTTTCTAGTTTCTACGGACTCAGGACTACAATTCTTGACAGGTATGCCGTATGTCTTGCTTCAATTTTGCAAATGCCAAATCTGTTTATTTTTTGTGGGTCATCTAATTTCTAATTTTTTGGCATGTTCTCTACTTTCATCTTCTATTATCTTCTTTTCCTTTTTTTTTTTTTGGTTGTTCTCTGGTCTGTTGGTGTTTGGGTGAGGGTGAACGACTCGGTTTGAATTGGTGCGAATCGATTTCGAAAGGTGATTTGACTGAGTTTTACCGAGTTGAAACCGATTCAGAAGAGACTCGGGATTTTTTTGTATCGTGTCTCGGTATTGAATTAGTGTTGGCTGAGGTGGATATGACTCAGCTGATACTTCGAACCGTGGCCTACATAATATACTATTCTCTAGAGGAAGTTTCTGCATTCATACCATACAAATGACCTATTACCCGGAATCTCTGGATCCTAACTCTTTTATCCTTTTCCACACGTGAATATTCTAAACCCACTAATAACTAAAATACCAAAATAAACCTGATAAGTTCCAATTCCAAGCTTTATCCAAATCCTTTTCACTCCCCTCTTAGATATCATGGTAAGACAATCGAAAACTATTGCACTAATACAGTGGGTCTGGGTGGAGCAGTAAGGCTGCTCCATTCTGACCTAAGCATCAAAGGGGTAAGTCATAGAAACAGCATCTCTGTATGCATTCAAAAGTAACTATGCGTATATCTGAACCTCCCCGTCCCAGACCTTGCAGTAGCGAGACCCTCGTGCCCTGGGCTGCCCATCTAAAGGCGGTTAAACCTTGCTGATTTACAAAAGGACTGGCAAATAGCAACACCAATTATTGTTCATGACCGTAACAGAACTTAAAAGGAATGTTATATATCAAATCAAGATTAAAAAGTGGAGGGAATACATGGTCAAACGTCAGGTTTCCGTGTGGAACCTTAAATGGTTTGAGTATGCACTCATATTGCCACCATTAAAATATATGCACCAGAAACGTGGTCAAGAAATGCATAACACTATTAAAGCATAAGAGAATTCCAGCACCATTAGGCTGACAGTTATCAAACAGAAACTGCATACATATACATCAGCATTGAATAGAAACTGCATATATGCACATCAGCAGTAAAATGCCCATGGCACAAATGCCAAAAAACACCAAATTTGGGTGTATGCAAGTAATATGTTGTACTACACAGACACACATGTCTAAGGTGCCAAATTTGGGACCTATGCTAGCACATGCACTTACTATTGCACAAGTGCAGTTTTAAATATGGGAAGTGCACAAGAAAAGCTTAGTATTGCAATCATGTATGTTGAAAAACAATGAAAACAATGCTTACGTTAGGTGTAGAAAGCACATCATCATAAGGGTCAGGCATTGGCCCATCCAGTTGAGGAATCCTCTTAGACATCCTCACCCCTTGTAAAAGCATCCCTCGGCTAGCAGCAGTGACCAAGCCACCTTGAGTGCTGCTACCATGACCTACCTGAGAAAGAAACCACCCAATCGTCCGAAAAATTGAATGACCAAAAAGAAAGACATCATACGAGATAAAGATAAACTTAATGATTCCAAAGTGATGGTAACGTTAGCGGTCCTTTATAAAACAGAACTATGATACAACAGCATGCTAGAGCCACACCACACAAATACTCATGTAGTATGCAGGACTGATCTTTCTACATTTGAGAAAAAATCAAAAACAACAAAAGCCCAGGCCTTCAACCTATTGCAGACCCAAGAGGGACTGGAGGGTCCGGAAGGAAATATCATATATGAAATCTTTGATTTTTCTCCTCATATGGCCAGCAAATTTTCAGCGGATGTTTGACATTGGATACAACAAGAGAATGACCAAAAAAAAAAAAGAAATGGCACTCAATCAGCTTTCCCTTTTTTTTCAGTGTTGTTCTTGGGCTGATGGTTCAAAAACCTAAATCAGGCTTCCTCCGACAGAAACCTACAAAGGTTAAAAATCACTTGCTTCAGTAAAGGATCAACACTCTGATCATCACTCCTGGAGATCATTGGGTTGGCAGACTTCGGCAACAACAGTACTCTGACAATGACAAAACTACAGATTAACCCAACAGAAATGGTACAATCAGTCTAGCGTAATCCTTTTTGATAGGACAATATTTGCAACTGGAGGACTTCCAAGGGGTCACCCATTCAACTACTATTCTCACCCAGCACATGCAATTGTAGAATTCTAATGGGATTTTGTACATTAGTGTTGACATGATCAAACCTAAAGTAGTCTAAAATTGTCAATAATCATTTTTCCCCTTTGTGACAGATAAAATGCTTTTAAAGAGTGTCTGAGGAGGAAGACATGAGTCCACAACTTGGTACAATAATGGTATAATTTCATCAGAATTCATGTGGGCACCAAGATGATGTGAACTTCCTGAGCTGAAACACATCAAACAACAAATGTTGTACAGTGGGGTCAAATGAAGAAGATATACCTTAACCTCCTCAGATGTAGCATCTCCAGCTCCATCTTGTTGTGGTATGTATCCTCCCGCATGGTATTGCGATGCAAAATCATCTCGTTTCCGTTTTCCAGAAGACATCGTGAAGAAATCCTACATTTTTCTCCAAAATAAAGACCAATATTGGATTTCATAGATAATAAGGCACTGTAAGATAAGATTATATGTCACAAATAAAAACAGCCCCATTAAGTGTGCTAAAAATAAAATTTGCAACAGTTTCACAATAGCACACATACCATTTAAAAAATATTCCACTACAGGGAAAAAAAAATTGATATTTATAGTGGAAAGTCCCAATGTTCGTTAGACTCAAAGGAAGGCAATTTTGAAACAAATTTACCACTAATCTTTCTATCATACAAGTTTAGCTGTGCACCACTAATTGAGCTTTAATATCCCAGTTAACCAAAAGGCACCCAAGACGGATAGTGAAATTACATCATCAACAGCAACTTCTTTTCAATAAATAAGTGATAACACTACATAATTGTATCAAGATGAATTGCCTGCACATTTACCCCAAACTAACAAAATCATCTGAGATGAGATTAAAACACCAGGGTCTCATAATATGTTAGGTAGCAGAAGCATTTAGCTTACTTTATTTTTCTTTTCTTTTAACTTTTTCAGTGGAAGGGAGGTGGGGGGGGGGGGGGGATTTCCTGGATTGCTTGTCCGGAAATTCATAAAGTCTCATGAGATGGGATTTGGTCTTGAAGTGCATCCTTATCTCCTAAATCAAGAAAGTGCTCAGTCTTGAAGAGGATATGTTTCAGCTTACTGCTTTATGATAGCAAAGAAAGTAATTTAGGGACGAGTCATAGATTAATACATACTAGTATCCTCGTTTTCCAGTATACAAGCCATTCTCCAGCCATATTGAAAACCGGCAGGGTATAAGTCCTAACTTCACAACACGGCAGTAGATTAACTTTGCTCTTGAGGCTGAGGGAGCTTCTTCGAAAATGGAGTATCATTCAAAGGGAAATCCAAATGAAGTAAGTAAAAAAACCTCAACTGGAAATACTTCCTACACATAGTTCTATTATTTCCCCCATGAGATTCAGTATTGAGAAGTGAAGAAATAATATGGGTGCGTTCTAAAAATTTTGTAGAATAAGTAGAAAGCAAGAAGGGGCAGTTTGCCTGCCGCCTTTACAGAGAATTACATTATATATTCAGAAGTTTACTAGTATGTGAGTTAAAGTCACTCAAACTAAAAAGGGGGGCAAGAGCTCTTCTTTTACAAGGTAGCCTTAAAACCTAATCTACCTTCCATCCTCCCCCCCCCCCCTGCCCCCTCATCCTCTTTCTAACTCTGATTTGTTGAAATGGAAAGTTGCCAAGTGCCAACACGAACACATAGGTCCCACATGCCAATCTCCAACAATCAAGACACATGGGCCTACCCATACTATCACACAAACATGGATACTTTTCAACTAACTAACAAGAATGTAAAGGGCCAAAACGCAAGTTTTAAAAGGAGACAGGAGAAAAATGTCTGGTGATCTATGTGGCTCGTCTATTGCTCATTAATTGGAGCAATAAGGACACATTATGTAAAGCCATTCTGCCATAACTCAATGGCAAGGAGGTCTCTCCAAGATATATACTAAAACCAAAGCTAGTTAGGGCATTCAACATTAGCAGCGGCAGCAGAACAAAAAGTAGGATTGGCTATCAATCAACCTTAGTGCCCATTTCAGCTTTTGTTCTTTTGTATTCTTCTCTCTCCCCCTTATTCATCCATTTTAATGTTTCTTCCTCCTCTCCTTAACATAGCACTGACTTGTTCTTCCTTCTCTTTCTGTTCACAAGATCAGTTTAATCCTGAGAAACAACTATAAAACTCAAAACTAGTGTGACACGACATTCCTGTATAGCGCTGTATCCCCAAAATTGTAAATCTCTCATTATCCCTCACCTCATTTTCTCAGCTTCTCAACACAGCCATTCTTCTAGTACAGCCAGATTGGTGATTAGACATGAAATAATTGGTGGAAGTCCTTCATCTCCCCATATATTTGAGCCGATATATATTTCATATCTCCCTAATTGCAACAACAATTTTTCATACTTTAAAACCCTTTGGTACATTGATATTCTGTAACATCATCCTTGTCATGCTCTTCCAATATGAGGTTAAAACCCATCGTTAAATTTTTTTTCTCTTTTGCTAGTGGTAGTTCAGAAAAGATAGTTTGTTTTGGCTGCCAGTTATGTTATTTTTTCAATGCCTTTCTTCTTCCCTCGAAAATTTTCAGTACTTATGCTCATTAGTTTTCAATCTTTACAGTTACTATTGTTATTTTTTTCTTTTTTACTTTTCCATGTATTTGAACAGTAGTAGGTTGATATGATAGCTAGCGGATTACACTAATGTACATTTATCATATTGGTATTTTTCATACATGTTTCCTTATGCTTTTCTCCTCGATTAATTTGGGATTAAACTATGTGCTATTTTTTAATTAATTTTTTCCCCACATTAAAGTTGTGTGAGTTGTCCTACAATGACTTTTCCCAAACCAACAACAATGGGTTGTGGGTTTTTGTTTGGCGGAGGGGACAGAAAAGATAACCACTCATACTTCCACTTGTCTGTTTAGGAATGGAAAATGGCCAAATAATAACAAATGAATTCTGAATGTCACATAAAACATTCCCCGAAAGGAGAAATACAAACTTAGGATCCAGCAATCAAGGTATCCAGCTTGCAAATTTCCATGAAACTAAAAGCCAAACATGATTCAATATCACTCAACATGCACTCTAGATAACAATTCACCTGGGTCATTGGTCGATGAGACGCTCCCTTGTCCACCTCTTCACGGCCTTCCACATAAGCTACAATGAGATAAAGACAATTCTTAACACATGACTGTTAGTAACATGTAAATGAATACACTAGGACCAGTAGCCTTACCAACATTGACATCAAGCGGAGGCCTTTGGCTCATCCAAGGTTGAGGTGGTTGCTGCACAAGTAGAAAAGAAAAAAATGTTAGTATTTTACTTCTAGAATCATCCCAAATGCTAGAAAACATGTAGAAACACCTAGTCACCAACCAAATAGAAAGACTAGCCTCCACATCAGAATGCGCAAGAATTAGAACAGCACCAATTATGAGACAAAATAGATATGAGGGCATCTCCACTCCTGACTCAAATTTAAACTTAAATTTAAATTTGAGTAAAAAAATCTAAAAAATCTACTTCAATCCTTACTTAAACTTATTCCAAATCAAGGAAGACTCTTTTTTGTTTACTCAAATTAAGAAAGACTCTAATTCTTACCCAAATCTTTAATGGTGAGATTTCAGCCTCTTTTAAAGATTCAATGGTCATCTTTACTCTCATTTAATTTTGGATTTACCCTCATTTAAATTTAAGTTTCTCCTTCTTTAAATTTGAATTTGTCCATTAGAGTCCTTTGTATCAAATCAAGCATTTTACTCAAATACTAACTTAAATTTGAGTAAAAATTTTAGTCATGTTTAGAGATGCACTGACATAGTAGAGTATCTAAAGGGTCTACCATGTATGGACTGGGCCTCCCAGCTTTCATCTCAGTAACACCACCAGCGTCATTCAGGGCAGGGTAGTCATTGGGGGTGATAGGAGTTCCACCAGTAGGAATGTTATACAGCGAACTGTCAGCTGTCCCGGGCAAAGGGGTTTGGGTAGTTCCCGGCAAAGGTGTCTGAGCTGTTCCTGGTAGAGGCGTTTGCATGGGAGTCTGCAATGGCGTCTGGATATAAACTCCACAATAAGAACACCACATATGTACATGTATATACGGGAAAATTACTTCAGTATTCGCATATAACAGAAAGGGAAGCAAGAACTCACGGGAGGAAACAGTAAATCAGCAGTGGGAGTTTCGTACTCCTCGGTCCCTTCATAAGGTACATTGAGATCGTGAACAGGGGTAATAACACCACCTGGTGTCGGCTTCGGTGCCAAAGACCTGTCTATCGGACCCAATATGGCACCCGCTTGCATCATTTTCATTTCCCACATCTAAACATCCACATAACATCGCTAATTAGACACCAATTAATTTCACCAGAACGGGGAAGAATATGAAATCCGCAAAAACCCTAAAACAAATCAGATCGAAACCTTAAATCAATGACTAGAAACATTCAATTTTGACAGAATAAACGCAACAAATATTTCTGCTAAACAAACGGTTAGAGTGAAACCAACCAGCACTACAACAATTTATTTTTATTCGGAAAAAAACTGAAAAAGATTACCCCTTGAAGCTCGCTGAGGACACTCTCGCCAGGACCGCCGTTGTTAAGGAACTCGTCACGGACTTTGCTGATGACGTCCTCGATCACCTGGACGTAGACATTACTCGTCGTCGAACTTGCCATTCTTCGATTCTCTAAAGCTCCGTCTAAGCTGGAACTTACTGATAATTTAAAGAATAATTAAACGACACCAGAACGAATTTTTTCGAAGATTGATAGAGAGGTAAGAGCACGATGAAGCTGATATATTAGGAACTAGGGTTTGAGGGGGAATTTGAAGTAAGAGGTAGAGAGGGGATGCGAGAGCAGAGAACGGCGGTGAGGATAGGGAGAGAAGAGGAGAGAGAGAGAGATATGGGCGGAACAGAAATGGGTATAAAGAGTGAAATATAAATAGGTTTGCATCCGTTTATATGCTTACGTCCACGTGTTAATATCTGCACGCTTTCTATTGTTTGCCATTTTTCGAAACTGCTTTTATACTTGGTGGACAACTGTATATGATACGAGAACATTTTAAAAATTAGTCGTATATACGTGCATGTGAATTATTTTGAATATAAAAATATTATATTTTAAAAATGTCAATCATTTTCCCAAAATACAAAACAATAATAATTATTGGTTATTAGACAATTCACCAATGAGAACTCTTTAAAAACTCAAATTAAATTAATTTTAATAGAATTTTATGTGCTAATGCAATATTCTCTGTTCATCTTTGTAACTCATGTTTTTTATAGTTTATCCTTTTGTTTGTTTGCATGGCTTTGAGTTATTTGCAATATAAACTAAAGTACTAAAAAAGAAATAACAGGAACCAAAATGAATCAAACATATAATTTGTGATGATCAATTTTTGTATATAAAGAATAAATTTATACTACTTCAAAATATCAGCATTCTTGAAAAATATTTTTTTTTCGACATTTGCCCTCTAATAATACAACTATCTCATTCTTATCCTATTTAATTAAATTTCACACTAAACCCTAATAATCACCTTTGATTGCTTCTCACTTATTAGTATCTACCAATGTTATCAGAATCGAACCGGACATTGAACCGACAGAAGGACCGAGTTAATGATTTATTGGTTCAACTGGTCAGACCGATTATATAATAAAAAAAATTATAAAATATAATAATTTAGCCAAAAAAATATAAAATATGTTCACAATATATACAATTTTTTATACCAATCATAAAATCTACCATCACAATAAAAATAAATTCCACAAAGTAATATTCTAAATTTCTAACTTGAAGATTTTATTCAATTTGGGGGTGTGATTGATAATTATTGACTTTCTAACCCTTGTTATTTGTTAGGTGCACTGGCTGCATTTATGTATGTGTTGGCTATGTATACACTGACTCGATGACTGGGAGCATGCAGAGAGAGAGAGAGAGAGAAGGAGAAGAAGAGCAGTGTCGTGTCGCCTGAGTGCCGCCTGAGCACTGATCATTGTCGCTGGTGAGCCGCTTCTCTGTCCACCGGCTAATGATTTCACGGTTGATCGAAAAATCAACAATCCTTTGTATGCACCGTTTCAATGAATATTTTCTCCATACCCATCTCTCTCTCCCTGTGCAAATATCTATCTATCTATATATGTAATAGTATCTTCCTCTGCCAAAACTCCATTTATGAGGCGGCGAAGATGATGATTTCAAACAAAAATCAAGGCTGTGATGATGATGATCCTTTTTATGCACCGTCACTGCTTTTGCTTGTGCCTTTGGGATTTAGGGCAAAAAATTCAAACCGTCTGATTTTTAAAAACCTGCTTGTTCACGGTTTTTATCAAAAATCGGTCGATATTTTGGTTTTTAGCTGGTTCTCTTTTTTATGATGTCCAATTAAGGAACCGAACTGGTTAAGGTCCCGATTCATGGTGGAACCGGTCCAGTCCAGATTTGATAACACTGATCTCTACCTCTCCCCCTTTGTAATTTTCGGCTGTTAGTCCTTCTTTCTCTCCTCCATTTAAGTCCTAACCTTTCATATCCTTATAGGGTGGGTTTGGCAAAGCTTTGGGGATAAGATTGGTTTGGATTAAAAATCTAAACCAATCCAATGAAAACCCAATAATTAGGATACCAATGAAGTGGTATAATTTTATCCCTCATTTGGAAAGTAATTTTTTATATTATGGAGCCCACAGACAAACCATTATTTTATTTGGTCAAATCTCTTTCCTTTCACATAAATTTACGAGTTTAACCTTTAATCCTATCCAAGTCAAAGTCAATGTTGGCTATGTAATTTTATTTATGTTGTCCACCTTTATATTTCATAAAAATGTAACAGTTGTATCACCAAGGGGAAATACCAAAAATAATTCAATTTTTATTTTTCTAAAAGTTCACAAGTGCGAGCACATTAATTTCCTCGTAACATTGCTCCACATTGTTTTGAAAAAATAAATCAAGAACAACGAAATAAATGATTCAATGTCACATAAACATATTTTACATTACGTAACTACATGTACCGATATGGCATATCACTTGTTGCCTTCAAGTATACATACAAAATGAAGGCAACCATACACGCAACATATTACAAATGCATCTTGATCCCACATATGAAACTAGAAAACATATATGAACAATAGAAAGATCTAATCTCATTTGTAAATTTGGGTAACCAAATCAAATACCCAATGCAAGTTTCAAATTTGATTACACTCACTTTATGATTTTCAACATGATCAAGCATGTTAATTCCCAAATATAATGAAAATAAAATCTAAAAAACATTGTCAACCAATATTATTTCCAAATTCAACAAGAACCCACCTCCTATGCATTGAATAACTAATTATTAAATCATCAACTTGACCTCAGATCTTATCAAACCAAGAAGTCTTGATTTTTTGTTGCAAAGCATGTTCAAGCCAAGCCTCAGACTCCTGCATCAACTCAGGACTCAATCTGAACATCAATACACAAAACTCCATTTGATCAAGATCCCCATCACCATTAATATCATCTTCTCTCACCATACTCAAAAGCTCATCGTCTCTCACATCTTGCAACCCTAGAAAAGCAGAGTTCTTCTTCTAGCTCTCGAAGGTGATGATCCTCTTGTCTCTGTCCATCAACAGCCGAAACCCATTACATAGAATAATGCCCATGAGGAGTTTCTGTCTCTCTCTGCCTCTCTTTCTGCAACATAAAATAAATCTTGTTCTTGGGAAAGCAGAATACCCAGCTGTAATAACTTGGTTTTAACATTATTAGATCAAGAAATAAACCTATCGGGCCCAGGTGTGCATTTAACAGAGATAGAGGAAAGAGATGTGAAGGGAAGAATAGCTGACATAAAAAGAGAATAAGGTTTGCTGGTGTTGGAGGTGGCATAGGTGATGTTTGTGGTGTCGTTCGTGGTGGCGTTGCAGTGGAGAGGTAAATAGAAAAAGGGTGGGGGCTTTAGTGGTGCTTGGTTGAGATATATATATATACACAACAGAGATAGAGATAGAGAGAGATGGATATATATATGTATATATATATATACACACACACACACACAAGAGATAGAGTGAAAACCTTATTGTACAAGGGCATTAGTGTAATTACTAGCCCAATCTTGTCAATGGGCTTACTTATCCCAAAGTTCAGGTGGGATTCATTCAGTTGGGTCAAAGGGGATAAGGGGCCTAAAAGACTAAGAGCCGAAGAATTGAGCCCAACGTTATCTCATTCATTAAATGGAATCCAAAGCTGGGTTTTGTGGACCCTCGATATTTTTACTCAATCTAACATGCGTTATCCCACTTTATCCACCCAAACAAACACCCCCATAGGATATTTTAGGTCTGTGTTAGTTTTATTCACATAGCCAAATTACTCCATTCTTCATTAGTAGTGTTCTTCCCCGATCAAAGGCGACGACAACGAGCAAGAATAGTAACGACCAGCAATGGCAGCAAAGGTATCATTCTCTCTCATGTAATTCTATCTTTCTCAGCCTCTTTCTATTCTACAATACCCCACCCACCCCTTTCCTCCCAACCATCAACCAAGCTATCACCATAGCCCCACTACCATCGTCGCTACCCTATTTTTTTCAGCCAACACCACAACCCAAGCCCCACTACCACCAACCATCGTCACACCAAACCCTAGCCAATTCAACCCCACCATTGGACCATCATTACCTTGCCATGGCACACAAGGTGTTTGCTAAAATGCATTTAAGGTATTTGATGATAAGGCAAGCATTTCTATGGAATCATTATTGGTAATCAGTTCAGAATATGCATTTGTATTTTTTCTTACCTCATTTTTTGTGCAATAAAGGTAACTATTGAAGGTACTTAGTGGTGCTTGGAAAAAGGTGATGCCCATGACATGAGAGAATTAGAAGGTACAACTTTGTCCCACTTGATATTCAATTCTAAATTTAATAGCTAAGCAAGACAACTTTTCAATTGACTCTAGAGAGAGTTGGTGGTTGATTTTAGGCAACACACACACACAAAAAAAACACCCATATCTTTAGAGGTCTCTATCCATTATCAACAGATCTCTTCTATATCTACAATTTTCACTTCCTCTCTTGTTTGAAAATTATGAAAAATAGAAGAGAAAAATGGAAAATTGGATGATTTTATCTTTTGAAACAATTGACTCTTTGTTTATTTCTATAATTTTCATTTCCTCTCCCTTTAATTCTCTCCTAGACAACATCTCATTTACATAAACAAATTTGGCACAACCATGAGAAAAGAGAAATGAAAATGGCAACCAGAGAATTGAGGTAACATTAGAATCACTATCATCTTTAAATTTTTACTGCACGTTTGCCTCCTATCTCCAATAACTCTCAAGTTATTACTTTGATCGGTGCATATAGTCTCTTTAATATTATATTACTTCCCACTTGATTCAGAAAAAACCAAGATAAACATAATTCAAACAAAAGGTTCAATCATGCCTAATAAAAATCCATTAAAGACAATCAAGTTCTACTAACTTTGCTCTTGTTGCAAGCTATTAATTAAAAGAGCTCAAGTCATTCATTGCAATTCGTTTCTTTCATTACTGTTTAATTAGTGATTCAAGTTGCATGGAGGAGGAAAATTTAAATTCAATTCTTGGTAGCTTTGGGCTAGTGAATTTATTACCGAAGTAGTTGCAACTAAATGTCAATAGTTTAGAGAAGATCAGTGAGCAGTTTCCAATGCTTTTGAGATTTTCAAGTGATTAAAATTATATGTCCTGTCACTCCCAACCACAGACCCAGCTATTGCTATGTCATTTTTCAGCTAGGGCACCAGTACTAAATTTACAAATTTCAATTTAAAGGAGTGAACACAAGTTATTCATCAAGTAAAGACTATGTTCTTGAGCTTGATGTTGATGTGTTCCAAAGATCTTTCTTCGCACCTAGTTGTT
This sequence comes from Ilex paraguariensis, assembly GCA_963454935.2. Taxonomy (NCBI): domain Eukaryota; kingdom Viridiplantae; phylum Streptophyta; class Magnoliopsida; order Aquifoliales; family Aquifoliaceae; genus Ilex; species Ilex paraguariensis. The sequence continues at coordinate 376,525 of CAUOFW020001203.1, read as the reverse complement.
CATTAACCCAATTGCTTGATTTATATTGATTTGGTTTTGACTTTTGAGTATATCTTTTTGGTTCTACAAATCGTTTGAACTGTGTTAAATAGTTTCAAGATTGAATTTAGATTTATTGGGACTATGGTTCTTCAAATGGGTTTAACTTTTGATTAGGTATGTTTTCTTTCCCTTTATTCATATGTGTTTTTTTTTTTTGGTTAAAAATAATATAAATTCGTTGGAGAATTATTTTTTGTTGAGGAATTGGGTATAGTTCTATGAATATTATTATGAGGAGGAACTGTTGAATCCTCTAGATGTTTGTCCTTTTGAAAACTAATTTAACACAATATCATTGCTTATTCTTGTGGATTCTTCTTTATATACAATATTTTAAAATGCCCAACATGCCTTACATACATCAATGATTGCAACTTGAAGAAATGAACATAAAGAATGTGTATGCATGTGTATCACATCGCTTGCATTTCCAAATGGACTATGAGCTGGACTATGATTATTTATGCATTGGTGAAAATTTGAGGTTAATTTGGGTTAGATTTTGTCTATGAGATTATGTTGGAGTTAGATTGTTACTAGATTTTGTTTTTGTGTTAGTTAAGGGTTTCTATGTTTGAAATTAATGTTTAGTTACATGAAAATGGAAGAGAAGAAGAGAAATTGAGGATTTTGTGTCTTAGTTTGAGTTGAAAAGAATGGCAGGCACTATCTTATGGAGTTTAGTTCAACTATTTTGATTAGTGCTGGTCAAATTTTCAAATGTTGGAATTAAATATTTTAGTTTTAGTTTCGTACTCTTATTGATTTTTTTGGGCATCTAACAAAGATTCTATGTTTTGAGCTTTATGTGAAAATACCCATTTATTTTCATTTTGAAAATCTCTTTTGTTTTATACCAACCAAAAAGAGGTATATAAGTTTACAACCAAAAATTTTAAAAACTCCATTATTGAGCTTAGTTCAACTGCTTCACATTGTGGGGGTCATCTTTTCTAACGTTGGTGCTGATCGAAATTCTAAATTTTTATTAAATTTATAATTCTTTTTGGCAATCAGTAAGAGGTTTATGATTTTTTGTTGCAATTTGAGACTCTAAATTTTATTTTGATTTTTCTTATATTGCATTGGATAAAGAGAAGATCAAAGGGAAGAATCAAGCTAGATGGGGAACAAGGCCATTACCAAGGTTTAGTTAGTCAAGTTTTTTTCCTTCTGATGTTATTGCAGAAAGAATTCTAAAGTGGCACGTTGGGTATCATATTTTTCATTCATTTTACTATGGCTCTAAATTTTTTATTTGATTCAGTCTAGCATTATGTTACTAAGATTTTCAATAGTGTATGTTGTGTTAATCTAGAGCCTTGAATGGGTTAGATAATTTGGCATTTGATTATTTGTTTCTTGCAGCATTTATAAGATAGGCTTGCATGCAATTCCTTCTTCTTCTTCTAGGAATCATATTAAGCAGGTATACCCAGTGAAACAAACTTATACTATTTGGTCTATTTGAAAAATCAGCATATTTGTTTAGTTAAGACACTATACTAGCATTTACATCAATCCAGTCCTAAAATGTATAATTTGAAATGTGGACTTTTACAGGAATCACTTATAGGTTTAGTGTTTCTCTGAATGTCGATTCTTGGAGTTTATTTTGTTGTCAAGTATTCAGAAACTTGAGAATTATCTCATGGAATTGAACATATTTTGTGCTTCTTATTCTTAATTGTTACAAATTATTTATCCAGGAACATTAGTTTTGGTGTCCACTAAAATAGCATTTAGTTTAGTGTTTCTTGGTGTTGAATTGGGTCTTCCCTGGTTTAAAGCCTTGTTATTTTTTTCCCATCAGAAAAAAAATTGCAAATAAAGATTAACTGGTGGAGTCAAAAAGTGAACTAGCATTGAAATGGATAATTTGAGATGGTTGGAAGGAGAAAATGAAAATAGCATTAGGTATGTACATGAAGCTCTTTACATAGTTCTCAATTTACCAGAATAATCCAAATTGTGAATAAATAGATATATATGTGGTTTGGTTTTTGTTGTTTTAGGATATGTGATCAATTTGGAGACAAAAGATGAACTTAAGCTATTGTAGTAGTTAGTACATAGAATTAAATGTATTGAATGAGATTTAGTACAATCAAAAACAACTGGTCATGATATTCTATTAACTAAAGAAATGTATAGTTTAAGTGAGAATTTTGAATAGATATCGAACTTTTGTTCTCTGCTCTCCGCTGATAAAGATAACTTTGATCTGTGCACGTTGTTTCCAAGTATCTGTTGCATTTTATTATTTACTTACATCTGATTACAATTCGATTCTTCTGGTTATTTATTTGGTAGCAATTAGAGTATCACTTTCATTGTGTAATTTTATTATTCACTTGACATATTTTGTATAACAAATCATACTCAACAACCTTTGATACCAAGGTAGCTATGGTATTGGTTCTTTCCTGAGTTCCATGTCTTTTTTTGATTGTGAGGAAGAGATTGATGAGGGATTTCAAGAAACTAGATGTCATCGCTGGACCGCCCTTTGACAATAATATTATGCTTTGGAATTATGTCATTTTGTTAATAGAGTTATGTATGTCGACATTTATTTTGAGTTCTTGAGATGAGATTTCCTACTCTAAAATTTGAGTGTCCTTGTTGAAAGAGAATGTGGGGTGATTCATTATTTTGAGTGCCTTTGTTATATGTTGATTGTATACTTAACCTACACAAGAGGTCCAATGTCTTTTTATTTATTTTTTTTTCGTCATGAACAATATGTGGGTTAGTACCCTACTTTCATATATAAATTTTCTTTTTTAATTTCACACCATTGGGGTGTAAGGAACAATAATGTTTACCTTAACTTTTAAACATTTCATATTCAACATGTTGGTTTTTTTGTCAAATATTGTACTTCTTTTCTATAAGAAGTCAAGTGAAATGTAGTGGTAAATAGTTTAGGATTCTCAGTTTCTAGGTAAGTGTGGGATAAATAATCAATTTGTCAGCTTTCTCACATGAGGAGTAAGTTTGGAAAAATGACAATGCAAACTTTTCACATCCAGATTCAATAAAGTTTTGGTCATTTTGACCCACAAAGAACTGCCAACTAATTAAGTGTATTGTTTCATATAATCAACAAGTGTGACTCATACATACTGGAAAAAAAATAAAAAACAAGTGTGACTCATAGCATCCATAATAATACTAAAGAGTTGGCACACCCAACCATATAAGGTAGCCTGTTGTAGCTTGTTTACTCTTTTTCTTTCCCTGGATGAGAGATAGTATTAATTGTCAAATATTGAAACAAAGTGTTTGGCATTCATATAAACACATGATCTTAAATAATGTTGTGGAGGATGGAGGAAGTTAAACTGTTTCAAGTGAGTGAAATTTGAACAAATTTAGTTAAATAAGGACATGAAATGAATGTTCTAAAAAAAAGAGAGGCCTATTTGGAGAAGTTTTTCTTTTAAGAACAAACTAGAAAGAATGATCATTTTCGATAGATTTCATCACATCGATATCACTAAAAATTGGCAAAATAGAAATCTGAAAATTACCAACCTCAAGTTGTGATACACTTATCTTGGTTTGATAATAAAATGCATAACATTCCAGCAAATGCTTTAAGAATGATTTAATTGTTCCTATGTTAGATGACAAATACATAGCTAAACCAACATAAGTATGCCACAATAAACTCCAAGACCATGGAGAATAATTTTAATATGAAGATAAGATATAAATTTTGCTAAAAATATTTCATGACCAAGAGTAAAGAGTTAGCACATATTAAAGGAAAAAAGATTAATTGTGGAAGATCTTACAATTGAAAATTACAAACTTATAATTTGAACATAAATTTTCATATCTAGGAACTCTACACAATCATAAATAATTGAGTTAAAATTTGGTTTCCACCTCATGAATTTTCCTAAAACTATATAGTCCTCGACCTCCACTTCATTGTGCTATGTGATATTCTAGGCACACTTTTTTTTTGATCACTTTTCAGGTAAAAATGTATGATAGCCCGGTGGTCCACGTAGCAATAACGACATGCATATCCTTCACGATTTGTTAGATTTCTCTTCACAATTGTGTACACTTTTTTAAAAATTATGCAAATAGCTTCAAATAGGTGATGTTGTTCAATTTACCAATTTATTTACAAATCATATATTTAATTCTCTTGTATCACTTAATCTTTTCAGATTCTTGTCAAGTCTTTTAAATATAAAAATTAAAAAAAAAATATCCAAAGAATATGTCAAACAAATAATTCTAGAAACTTGAATAAAAACTGAAATTATAATTCAGAATTGTACATATGTAACGCACATGTGCATCAATTAGTATCTTAAAAGCACGTTGTAAGACAATTTTTTAAGTCCTAAAACTTAATAAGTAGTGATAGGCTAAGCTACGAACATTCCTCATCTAAAGTAGAGAAAAAAATTATGAATCTAAACCTAGAGAAAGAACGCATGTTTCTTAGCATATATAAATAATGTCAACACATAACTTCATTGATGATTAACCCCTTATTTAGTGACCCTAAGCATGTAAATGCTCCAACTCTATTTTGATTGCCTTCCCCGGTCAACAATAAGATCTAAAAGTAGTAGGTTTTTAAAGATCACAATTTTCGCTCCCAAAAATTTCTTCTAACATGAAGGTAAATCATATGATTTAAATTATGACCAATTGAAACCTGAATATAAATGGAGAATAAATATCATGTGCATTTCATAATTTTAATAACCCATTTGGTGAATTACAATAATTTGCTATAAGGTTTATGAGATATTGCTAGTTTTATGTAATTGGTTGTGTCGTACAATTTCTTTCCTTGACACCGTCTTCATCAAAAAATCTTGCTAATGCAGGCGGGTTGTACTTTCCAAAAGTAAAGCATAATGTGTAAGTTGAAAGAAGTATATTAGTGCAAAAGCTCATAGAAAATTTAAAAATAAATCATCACATCCATGCTGCCACTTTTCTTAACAAGAAAGTGTGATTGTCCCAAAAAAAACACGTTGTTAGGGGGGAAGAAAAAAAGTCAGCAGGCTCAATTAATTTGCAGGTGAAATTACTCTGTTATAGCAAAAATAACCCTCGATCCTCAAGGATCAATGCCACTCGTACATTCCATCCATGGTAATATAGTCTGGCAAAACAATTGAAGCCTTCAGATTGAAGATTTGACAAATATCACACCCGTTATGAGTTTAATAGGAAAACCAAATGTGTTCTTAATAAACAACATATGATTTTAACAGCTCATTGAAGTGTGAAAAAAAAGAAATTACAGGATCATCATATCATTTAGAAACAGTGCCTATTAAAAAAAAAAGTTCTTAGAAACCTCACTAAAATACACTTCTAGTAAGATCGTGACAAAATATTATACTTACTTGTACAATCACTTCGCTATTTTCTTCCAAGCCATTTTTGTCCCCAATAAATGTCAGAATAATGTTAGGATCACTTACAACAACCACAAAATAATCAAATAGATAGATGCAATAAAAAGTTGAGAGAATCGTTTAAGCACATGTTTTCCCAATATAAAGGAAGCGGGGTATATGAAGACTCTAAAAATTCTAGGGAATGAGTAAATGGGAACATGGAACGGTTCATCTTCAATTCATAACTGATGCATAGATTCATTAAATATTTAATGCTAGATACACATTGTTATTGTAAACTCCTCTCCCTACACTCTTATCTTTATATAGCAAGTAATCATTTCCTTTCAAAATGCTAATATTGTAAAAACTCGGGTAAATATTTGAAATTATTTATACTAGAACTTGTACTAACTATGCTTGATGTACAAATGTATGTTGTTTAAGTTTGGGTTGGTGTTGAAAAGGTTTGTAATTGATTAAAAGTGAAAAACAGGTGAAACAGGCAAATTTGAACAAACAGTATCGGTATTGTGTACAGGTACCACACAGTACCGGTACCACGCTGTCCAGAGAGCATACAATACCGATACCGAGTACCGATACCACGCTGTCCAGAGGGCATACCGTACCAGTACCATGTACCAGTACTCTTTCTAAAAATCAAAAATTTTAAATATGTTTTGCCAAGCTTTGGGACTATGTATTCTTTCCTTCAAATGTTATAAATGGACAATAATAAAGTACCAAGGATGGTATGTTGGACCTCGGATGGGTCAATCGATTTAAAACCTTCATTAAGAACGGTTCGGAGGAATAAAATAGTAATTTTAGTGTTTCGCGTGTAAATTACTTTAGTATAAAGATAAATCATAAAACTAAATATTTTTAGGTTAAAATAATATTAAAAATGAATCTGGAACGTCTAAAAACCTTAGGGTAGTCATAGGGATCAAATTGAAGATATTTAGTGGCAAAACCTTAATTTATGAGAAAAATGTAATTTTGTGGCCCTATGAACAGTAAAATTCAGGATTTGGTTGGCTTTAAATCCCATTTTCTTTCAATCTTTCACTCTACTCTCACCCCAAACCACTTAAAACCCTAGGAGAAGGTAAAGGGAAAAAGAAAAGGGAGGAATGAGGTCTCTAGAGCTTGGATTTTGCTTGGAACTTTTGATTCAAGGTAGGGGTTTCTTCCCACTTTTGTTCATTGAGGTTAGGGCTTACATATATGTATTCTTTGCACTCTCAATCATATATATATGCTATGAAATCCTTACTCCTTGATATTTTTGCAAAGATTCTCATGTTTTGAAGAAAGCTATGGTGGAATAGCTATCAAATCTTGTTTTTGTTGTCTTAGAACCCTAGTCTTCAAGGGAAATGAATTTTCTCTTGATTTTTCCTTTGTCCTTGATTTCAAAACTTTAGTGCTTTGTTTTGAACAATAAAATGGTATTGTTGATGATCTCTTGCTTATTTTCTTAAATTGTTCTATGGTAATACTACATGTAAAAATTGGGGATTTTGAATTTGTTTGTTATTTGAGAAATTTGTTGAGAATTGTATCTCTTGTGGATGTTTGGATGACCATGAGTGGCCGTTGACCAGGTATCGTAGAGTGGCTAGATGCATTTCTTACTCCATGCAAGTTTGAATTTTTTCTACCACTCGTAGTGGGGTTAGTATGTTGTGAGGACCAAACCACTATTCGCTCATGGGTACCGAGGATGAGGGTTAGTATACTATTCCTGGGTTGGATTCGTCACTGCCAATGTGTTGGTATATGCCCTTCCTAAAAGTTGGTTATCCTTGCGAGGATTGGATGTGTATATGTGAACCAGGATATTCTCAATGTATTTATTCATGCGATGTCGTACATCATACCTGAGATACATATACATAAAGTGGTGAAAGATACAAGTTGTGGTTGATACACATTGTGGGCAATGTTACAAATGGGGGGTTATGGTTCATTGTTGGAATGGTTTATTGCTTGGAAATTGGTTTTACTTTTTTATTTAATTATCGTTATTGTGTAAACTTGAGATTCATTGAAATGTCACGGTTTTCTTTCAAAAATTGGCATATGATATTTGTGAAATGAGACCAATTTGTTTTAGCTGCTTTCCAAACCTTGTTCAAGTTTAGAAGGATTTTCCTACAGAGCTTAGTGCTCACCCCCTACATACAATATTCTTTTCAGATTATGGCCTAGAGGAGGAGCTCAGAGTTGATGAGCCGGCACATTGGGAAGCTCCAATAGATGGCAACGTGGATCCTGAGGTGGATGTTTAGAGCTATACTCCCTTATGTCCTAGATTAGGAAATTATTTTGAAACAATGTAAAGTCTAATAGTTTGTTATTCAGTTGCAAGATTAAGTTTGATTCTTTTGGATGTAATTGTCATGGTTTGGCATATTCTTTTGGAATAGTGTTGTAGATATTATGTATGAGAATGAAACTTTCCTTATTAATGGATTCTATTATTTGCTCTCATGATGTGAATGATTTTAGATTGTAATGTCATCTAAGGGGGATTTTGGGGCGTTACAAATTTTGGTATCAAAGCGTAGGAATTAGGTCTTACATGGGAGCTGTAGGTTATGGATTACCACTAGAGAAGTAGGACTAGGTCTAATGAATTGTTTACTTAAAACTTATACAAGCCTTATGCTTTAGATTAAAGTGATAGTTAGAATGTCTTGTACATCAAGGAAACTAAATTGTAAATTGATGTGCAGGATAAAAAGTGAACGCGGACGTGGATGTGGACGTAGTCATGGAGGTCAAGCAAACCCACCACCACCACTACCTCTAGATGCCATGAACGACATATACCAATGCCTACGGGAGCTAACCACTCTGGTACAACACCAGAATGAAAATAACAACCACAACGGTGGGGTTCATCCACTAGCTCATGTACCAGGCAATGGGGACGAAAATTGAAGGATGGTAGTTCTTCGAGAATTTTTACGGCAACACCCACTTTCTTTCCAAGGAAGCTCTAATCCCTTAGATGCGGATAAATGGATTCGTCGGGTGAAGAAAATGTGTGATGACATGGGAGTAACTGAGGATTTGCGGGTTGGACTAGCTACATATCTGCTAGAGGGGGAGACAAATCATTGGTGGGACTCGGTGAAAAGGAGGAGGAACACGGATGCTCTTACTTGGGAGGAGTTTGAACAGATCTTTCAAGACAAGTATTTTCCTGAATCGGTTAGAGACAAGGTGAGTGCAAATTTTCTTGCTCTACGATAGGATAGCATGACGGTGACGGAGTATGAGAGGAAGTTTGATGAGCTATCTCTCTATGCCACGGAGTTCATATCTACCGAGGCCAAGAAGGCCAAACGTTTTGAGCAGGGCTTGAGGCCTGCCATCAAGGAGAAGCTTGTGGCTCTTAAGATCCGGGACTATAGGGATCTTGTTGATAGAGTTGCATTAGTGGAGAGAGACATAGAAGACTACTAGAGACGACAGAACTTCACGAGGGGGGAGGTCCGATCAGGACCAATGCTAGCAGAAATGGAGGGCAGAAAGCAGCACCTTACCGTCTCCCAGACCAGGTGGTTAGACAGAGACTTCAGACAGCCCGAGGAGCTAGAGGCATACCAGAGAGAGCAGGCACCAACCCACGTCAATGCGTCGCATGTGGAGGTTTCGGGCACTTTAAAAATAAATGCCCATCGTTTTCACCAAAGACCAATCAAGCAGCGGGACAAGTAAATGTAAATAAGCCACAACTACTGAAGCCACTACAGTAGAGACTGTTAGGAGCTCTAGCCCCAGGCAGTACCAATCAAGGAAGAATGTTTGCTTTGACTCAACCAGAGGAAAATGTTTTCAGTGCCGTTGTGGAAGGTATTATTCTTCTCTACAATTCTTGGGCCTGAATTTTATTTGATCCGGTGCTACTTATTCATTCATACGCACTACATACGCTCTTAATTTGGGATTAGACTTTGAGAAGCTAGAGCATACCTTGAGTATTGACATGCCTACGGGAGAATGGTTGGATACTAGAAGGGTGTGTAGAGATTGTGTGCTTCGAATTGGGGAGTAAGAATTAATTATAGATTTGGTCACATTAAACATGAAGGGGTATGAAATAATATCTGGGATGAACTTGTTGTCCACTTTTTGTGCGGTAATGGATTATTTTCGTAAACAAATTTCATTTCAATTACTGGGAGGGGTAGTTTTCAGTTTCATGAATGATCAAAATTCTTTCCATCCATTTCCTCCTACGGGTAGTAGATTTTTGAAAGCTAAGGCGGGGAGCCAGTTGAGTTTCTTAGCTAGCTTGATAGGAGATGATCAGGATAGATCCCAACCGGATGTAGTATTGATAGTGTCGGAGTTTTCGGATGTCTTCCCAGATGAACTACCAGGGTTACCCCCACAGAGAGAGATTGATTACGATTGATATCTATCTGGGAACCGAACCCATATACATTGCTCCCTATAGGATGTCATCTTTGGAGTTGAAGGAGCTAAGGAAGCAATTGGACCATCTATTGGCTATTGGGTTTATCCGTTTAAGCACTTCACCTTGGGGAGCTCCGGTCCTCTTTGTGAAGAAGCATGACGAAACACTTTGGTTATGCATAGATTACAAAAGGTTAAATCAGGTGACAATGATGAATAAATATTCGTTGCCATGAATTGATGATTTATTCGATCAGCTGAGGGGTTCTAAGTATTACTCCAAGATTGATCTTCGCACAGGGTACCATCAACTGCGAATCAAGGAGGAAAATATTCCTAAAATAGCTTTTCGTACCCGGTATGGTCATTTCGAATATACGGTAATGTCATTCGGATTGACTAATGCTCCAGCAGCCTTCATGAATTTGATGCATAGGGTATTTCAGTCGTACCTAGATCAGTTTGTCATTGTGTTTAATGATGACATATTAATCTATTCACGTTTACAAGAGGAACATGAACGTCATCTCTCGATTGTACTATAAACATTAAGAAAGCATAAATTGTATGTTAAGATGAGTAAATGCGAGTTTTGGATGAAGGAAGTGAGATTCATTGACCATGTGATGTCAAAACAGGGTGTAGTTGTTGACCCCGCAAAGATTGAAGCATTGATGAAGTGGCAACCACCGAAGAATGTGACTAAAATACATAGTTTCCTGGGCTTTGTAGGCTACTACCGGAGGTTTGTGGAAGGGTTCTCAAAACTAGGGATACCAATGACTCACCTTACGAAAAAGGGGAAAAGATTCTTGTGGACTAAAGAGTGTAAACTAACCTTTCACACCTTGAAGAAAAGGTTGACAACAGTTCCTTTCCTCATTATTCCGAGCAGTGGGGAAGAATACGATGTGTACACAGATGCTTCATTACGAGACTTGAGATGTGTTCTGATGTAGGGAGGTAAGGTAGTTGTTTATGACTCAAGACAACTAAAGATTCATGAGTAGAATTATCCTATTCACGACTTAGAGCTTGCTGCTTTGATTTTTGCTCTTAAGTTGTGGAGGTGTTACCTGTATGGAGAAAAGTTTCAAGTGTTTTCTAATCACAAGAGCCTCAAGTATATATTCACCCAGAAAGACTTGAATCTTTGACAAAGAATGTGGATTGAGTATCTAGAAGATTACAATTTCACACTCAACTACCATCCAGGGAAGGCGAATGTAGTAGCAGATGCACTGAGCAAAAAGTCTCGGGGTGAAATCAATGTTCTTGTTGTTAATAGGTGAAAGATGATTGATGTCTTTGAGGAATTTGATCTATGGGTGGATAGACAGAGGGATCGATCATGCTTAATTAATCTTATAGCTCAACCAATCCTTCGACAAAGGTTTGTGGAGTTGCAATGATTAGACATTGAGTTGGGAGTTATCCAGGGTAGATTAGAGAGGAATGAGATTGTTGAGAATTGGTCGATACAGGATGATGAGTTACAATTTTGTGGAAGACTATGTGTACCAAACATGACCAAGTAAGGGAAGAAGTGTTGGGCGAGTGTCATCGTTCAAAATTTTTCATACATCCGGGTAGTACCAAGATGTATAGGGACATGAAGCGTTAATATTGGTGGAAATGGATGAAACAAGACGTGGCTAAGTACATTTCAAAGTGCACGGTGTGTCAACAGGTGAAGATTGAGCATCAAAAGCTTGGAGGATTTTTACAGTCCTTGTCTATTCCAGAGTGGAAGTGGGATCACATCACCATGTACTTTGTGTCTGGTTTTCCACGGACTTCATGCAGACATAATGATGTATGGGTCATTGTAGATAGGCTTACCAAGTCATCTCATTTCTTGAGTATGAAGACCACGAACACTTTAGAGACCTTGAACAAGCTTTATATTCGCAAGATTGTTAGATTACATGGAGTTCTGCTCTCTATTGTTTTGGATCGTGATTCTCATTTCGTGGCACAATTTTGGTAAAGTCTACAACGAGCTATGGGGACAGATTTACACTTTAGCACCGCTTTTCATCCCCAAACGGATGGCCAATCCGAGAGGGTAATACAGATTTTGGAGGACATGTTACAAGCTTGCGCGTTGGACTTCAAGAAAAGTTGGAGTGATCATTTGCCATTGGTAGAATTTGCATATAACAATAGCTATCAGGCAAGTATTGGAATGACTCCTTATGAGGCATTGTATAGAAGATCATGTAGGTCCCCGATTTGTTGGTTAGGAGGTGGCAAGAGTAACTTGTTTGGGCTGAAAATTATTCGGGAAACTACGGAGAAAATTCAACTCATTCGGAAAAGACTACATACGACTCAAAGTAGACAGAAAAGCTATGTGGATAGAAGAAGAAAACCCTTAGAATTTCAAGAGGGGGACTATGTGTTCCTTAAGGTGTTACCCAAAAGGGAGTGCTTAGATTTGGCAAGAAAGGAAAATTAGCTCCATGGTATATCAGACCATTCGAAGTGATCAAACCGCTAGGCAAAGTGGCATATCAACTTCGGTTACCAACTCAGTTGTCAGGAGTACATGACGTGTTTCATGTGTCAATATTGAGAAAGTGTCCATCGGATACAACGCATGTCCTAGATTTGGAGGGTATAGAAATACAAGATGGGACAACATATGAAGAACAACCGGTGGAGATTCTGGATACCAAAGAGAAGGTGCTTCACAATAAATTCATCCAACTGGTGAAAGTCTTGTGGCAACATTTTGGGGTGGAAGAAGCTACTTGGGAACTAGAGCTGGAGATGCGTGAAAAGTACCCTAATTTGTTCGTTACTTGAGGTAAGTTTAGATGACGAAACTTTCTTTAAGGGGGGTGGATTGTAAACTCCCTTCCCCACATTCTTATCTTTATATAGCAAGTAATCATTTTCTTTCGAAATGCTAATATTGTAAAACCCGGGTAAATATGTGAAATCGTTTGTAGTAAAACTTGTACCAACTATGTTTGATGTACAAATTTATGTTGTATAGTTTGGGTTGGTGTTGGAAAGGTTTGGAATGAATTGAAAGTGAAAAACAGGTGAAATAGGCAAATCCGGACAAACAATACTGTGTACCAGTACCACGCAGTACCGGTACCACACTATTCAGAGAGCATATAGTACCGGTACCGAGTACTGGTACTATGCTGTCCAGAGAGCATACAATACCGGTACCAAGTACCAGTACCATGTTGTCCAGAGAGCATACCATACCGGTACCGTGTACTGGTACTCTTTCTAAAAATCAGAAATTTTAAATATGTTTTGCCAAGCTTTGGGACTATGTATTCTTTCCTTCAAAATTTATAAATGGACAATAATTAAGTACCAAGGATGGTATGTTGGACCTCAGATGGGTCAATCGATTTAAAACCTTCATTAAAAGCGGTTCAGATGAATAAAATAGTAATTTTAGTGTTTCGGGAGTAATACTTTAGTATAAAGATAAATCATAAAAATAAATATTTTTAGGTTAAAATAACATTAAAAATGAATTTGGAACATCTAAAAACCTTAGGGTAGTCATAAGAATTAAATTGGAGATATTTAGTGGTAAAACCTTAATTTAGAAGAAAAGTGTAATTTTTGGGCCCTATGAACAGTAAAATTTTGGGATTTGGCTAGCTTTAAAACACTATTTTCATCCCATTTTCTTTCATTCTTTCACTCCACTCTCACCCCAAACCACTTAGAACCCTAGGAGAAGATAAAGGAAAAAAGAAAAATGAGGAAGGAGGTCTCTAGAGCTTGGGTTTTGTTTGAAACTTTTGATTCAAGGTAGGGGTTTCTTCCCACTTTTGTTCATTGACGCTAGGGCTTATATATATTTATTCTTTGCACTCTCAATCATATATATATGCTATGAAATCCTTACTCCTTGATATTTTGCAAAGATTCCCATGTTTTGAAGGAAGCTATGGTGGGATAGCTATCAAATCTTATTTTTCTTGTCTTAGAACCCTAGTCTTCAAGGGAAATGAATTTTCTCTTGTTTTTCCTTTGTCCTTGATTTCAAAATTTTAGTGCTTTTTTTTTAACAATAAAATGGTATTGTTGATGATCTCTTGCTTATTTTCTTAAATTGTTTTATAGTAATACTAAATGTAAAAATTAGGGATTTTGGATTTGTTTGTTATTTGAGAAATTTGTTGGGAATTCTATTTCTTGTGGATGTTTGGATGACCATGAGTGGCCGTTAATCGGGTATTGTAGAGTGGCTAGATGCGTTTCTTACTCCATGCAGGTTTGAATTTTTTCTACCACTCGTAGTGGGGTTGGTACCTTGTGAGGACCAAACCACTATTCGCTCACGGGTACCGAGGATGAGGGTTAGTATACTATTCCTGGGTTGGATTCGTCACTGCCAATGTGTTGGTATACGCCCTTTCTAAAAGTTGGATATCCTTGTGAGGATTTGGTGTGTGTGTGTGTGGGTCAAGATATTCTCAATGTGTTTATTCATGCGATGTCATACATCATACCTGAGATACATATACATAAAGTGGTGAAAGATACAAGTTGTCATTGATACACATTGTGTGCAATGTTAGAAATGGGGGGTTATGGTTCACTGTTGAAATGGCTTATTGTTGGAATAGTTTAATATTGGTGTCACGCCCCAAATTTCCACAAACCCGGGGAGTGAGTGAAAATGGAAAAGAAAAGTAAATGAAAGGTTATTAGGTTGGATAAATTGGTTTCTTATTCATTTCCCATGTTTTTTCAAAGTTTTTCAAACCACTATTCTTCCATTTTTAGCGTATTTCTTCAAGGTTTCTAAACCCCTCCTTTTGACATCCTTCCCACCTATTTAAAAAGTGTTTTACACACTTAACAAGTCTTTTAATTTTTCATAAAATTTTGACATAACCTCCTTTGTTTCCAAGTTTTTTTCCCACATAATATTCACAATATTTCATATACATTATTATATCACAACCCACCCTCACTCGGTGGCCACAATCCATGTAAATTAAACATACATCTCTTATTCTCAACACATATGATACTCATTAAATAAAGGCATCTCAAATATCAATTGAGTTTACACTCTTACACATTAAAATGGTCCAAGACTATTAATTCACTACTTTTTCAAACTAGAATACAAGTCATTTGAGCTTATGCTCATACATACAAAATATGTCCAATGGCCAAATATACATTCAAGTCCCTTTCCTCTCCTTCCTCTAAGACTTCCTCAAGTCCCAAGTACTGGGAGCCTCATCTGTAATATGATATCCCACGAATGGGTCAGCTCAACTGCTGGTATGACAAAAGGCTAATGCTATGAACAAATTTAAGGCATGGCATGGCATGTGTAAGTGTACATTTTAAAAACTATAACCCCATAATCCCTCAATGCTATGCAATGACAATATGCATGACACACCCATGCAACTCTATGCCACCCATGTCTCGCTTCACCGTCGGCCCCCATCAGCCCACGAGTACTGTCATTGCCCAGATTTTGAGTATTTCACCACAGGATCTACACCCTCATAATGCATAGCACCAAGTGCTCAACCAACACTATGTTCCAAGGATTCATGTATGCCAAGATGCCATGATTTTTCTCAATGTAAATTCTATGAAATATTTCATCAAACACCTTATCTACATGAATGTGAAGCACCATTCAATGGATTAAACATATGATCAAGCTTCATATTCCTATGAAATATTTCATCAAACACCTTATCTACATAAATATGAAGCATCATTCAATGGATTTAAACATATGATCAAACTTCATATTCATTACTTTCACAATTACTCAAAAAAACTACAAATACACAAACTATCAACTCATGTAATAAACCATAACTCTTAAACCACAAGAATTTCTCTACATGAACATAAGTTATAATATAATAATCCAACACATAAGGAATATACACTTTCACCATAGCAACAAAATGTCAAGAAACTCAAAGAATATAAAGTACTTAAACCATAAATTCTAAGTTTTCAAAGCAACTACCAACTAAATGATTTTCTAACATCAAGTAAACACCTAAATCATTCAATTAACACATAGGAAGACAAAAAAACTTAAATCTATTCTCAACTTAGCAAAATATTATACCTAAAATAATTTTTCTCAAACCAAGAGAGTTGTGTTCTCTTTATAGCCGAAACGATTGGTGAGAATGTAGCCCTTGTTGAGAGGAACAACTTCTTAGAAGCAAGCCTTGCAAAAATCTTGGCCTAGGAATGAGTTTTGGTGGCTTGAAGTTTTTCAAGAACCTAGGATTTTTCTTCCCTTTTTTTGCAAAAATGTGTACTGACCTTTCTCAGCCCAAAAACTGATATTTTTACAGTAAAAGGACTGTATTTATAGTGGAGGGGTAAAGATGGAAAATGACTCTTTTGTCCTTGATGAATCCGAGACACCTTTACACTACAACTCGTCCCGAAATACCTCAATTCAACATTTTATTTTAACCAAAGTTCTTAAAATTATTTTAAATAAAAATTTTCAAAAACATATATTTTCGCTAGTGGCCGGATTTGGCCGGTTCCACCTAGGCCGCCTGGGATACCTTTTTTGTCCAATTTTTGAAACTATTTTTGTTTAAGCTCAAATTCGTATAGTAGGTATATTTTAACATTTTAAGCATATTTCTCTTCTATGATATACTCAAATTATGCTCATAAACACTCCCAAGTAGCCTCCTCGACCCTATGATGGTTCCAAAGAACCTTGACCAAAAGGATGGTCTTGTCCCGCAAAACTAGGTCCCTCGAGTCCAATACCTCCACAGGCCTCTCATCATAAAAAACATTACCCTCCACTTGAAGATTTACCCAATCTAGCACATGTGACGGGTCAGTCTCGTACTTCCTCAACATCGACATATGGAAGACATCATGAACCCCAGATAGCTGTGGCGGTAATGCTAGCTTATAGGCCACCTCACCAACCTTCCCAAGGATCTCAAATGGTCCTATAAACCATAGTGACAGTTTCCCTCTACGCCCGAATCTCCTTAATCCCCCTCGTGGAGCTACCTTGAGGAACACATGTTTGCTAACATCAAATGATAGAGGTCGTCGCCTCCTATCTGCATAACTCTTCTGGTGGCTCTGTGCCATCAACAAACGTTGTCTAATCACTTGTATCTTGTCCGTGGTCTCACGGACTATGTCAGGCCCTAAGGTAGCTGTCTCCCCTGCCTCAATCCAATATACCGGTGAACGACACGGCCTACCATACAACGCCTCAAAAGGTGTCATCTCAATACTAGATTGATAGCTGTTGTTGTAGGCAAACTCTACTAAAACAAGGTGATCTTTCCAACTACCCTTAAAGTCCGTAACACATGCTCTAAGCATGTCCTCAGGTATCTGAGTAGTATGCTCTGACTGGGCATCAGTCTGAGGGTGGAAAGCAGTACTAAACAGTAGTTGAGTCCCTAAGGTTGTCTGAAGACTCTACCAAAATCGTGCAGTGAAACGTGGGTCTCTATCTAAAACAATGGAAACAGGAATCCCATGTAGTTGTACTATCTCTCAGATATACAACCTACTAAGAACATCCGTTGAATCAGTCGCTATAATCGGTAGGAAATGTGCGGACTTCGTCAACCTGTCAACAATAACCCCAGCGGCATCGTGACACCTAGGTGACTTCGGAAGACCCATCACAAAATCCATGGTAACAAACTCCCACTTCCACTCAACCACTGACAATGGCTGTAACAAACCCCTAAGTCTCTGGCGCTCAGCCTTAACTTGCTGACACGTGAGACTTCTCGATACAAACTGCACCACATCCCCCTTCATCCCCGTCCACCAATACTGGCGGCGTAAATCATGGTACATCTCAGTACCCCCTAGGTGTACTGCTAGGTGTGAATGATAAAAATCTCTAAGGACATCAACCCTAAGAGACTCTAGAACAAAGACTCTACCCATATACCTCAGGCTAAGGTCAAAATGAACTATTCATCCCTCAAAGCCCTCAGTAGTTGCAACTCGTGCTCAAATCTGCCCTGCCTCTATGTCCTGTGACTGTGCCTCAATAACCCTGCTTAACAGTGTAGGTTGTGCACAAACACTGAATAGGGTGGCATGTCCCTCAGACTCGGCAAGGTCTAAGTCAAACTCCCCAATGTCTCCCATCATCTCCTACTCTCTAATAGCAATGCTAGCTATAGTGCTCCTCGGTCTCCTACTAAGTGCATCTGCTACGACATTGGCCTTCCCAGGATGGTATTGAAGGTCAAAATCATAGTCCTCCATATACTCCATCCATCTCCTCTGCCGAAAGGTTCAAGTCCTTTTGCGTGAAAACGTATCTGAGGCTCTTGTGATCTGAGAACACCTCGAACCTCTCCTCATGTAAGTAGTGTCGCCAACTCATAAGTGCAAAAATGATGGCAGCTAACTCTAAATCATGTGTGGGGCAGTTATGCTTATGATTCTTCAACTGACGAGAACTATAGGATACCACCCTACCTTCCTGCATCAATACACAACCTAATTCCTCTCGTGAAGCATCATAATAAACAGTATATCCAACACCTCCCTCAGGTATAATCAGGATAGGTGCTGAAGTCAACCTCTTCTTCAGCTTCTGAAATGAATGTTCACACTCATCTATCCACTCAAATCTAATGCCCTTGCGCGTCACACGAGTCATCGGCGCGACAAGACGAGAAAACCCTTCCACAAACCGACGGTAGTACCCTGCCAATCCCAAGAAAATTCGAATCTCAAACACATTCTTCGGCCTTTCCTAACTCATAACAGCGTCAATCTTAGAAAGGTCCACTAATACCCCACTACCTGACACAACATGGCCAAGTCCTGAATCCAAACTCACACTTCGAGAATTTAGCAAATAAATAGTGTTCCCTCAAAATCTGTAACACAGTCCGTAAGTGAAAGGCATGCTCATCCTCAGAAGCTGAATAAATTAAAATATCATCAACAAACACCACAACAAACTAATCCAAATAAGGACTAAAAATGCGATGCATCAAGTTCATGAATGTCGCCGGGGCATTCGTCACACCGAATGGCATAACCACAAACTCATAATGGCCATAACGAGTGCGAAAAGTTGTCTTCACCACATCCTCCTCCCATACTCTCAACTGATGATACCCCGATCTAAGATCAATCTTCAAGAAATATCTCGAACCCTTAAGTTGATCAAACAAGTCATCTATCCTGGGCAACGGGTACTTGTTCTTGATAGTGACCCTATTCAGGCTCCTATAGTCCACACACAAACGCAATGTCTCATCCTTCTTCTTCGCAAATAGTGCCGAAGCATCCCACGGAGAAGTACAAGGACGAATAAAACCCTTAACCAACAAATCAGTCAACTGCTCATTCAGCTCTCTCAACTTAGCTGGAGCCATACGGTAAGGTGAAATAGAAATAGGCATAGTGCCTGGGATAACCTCTATCGTGAACTCTATCTCTCATCTCGGCGATAGAATAGTCAAGTCATTTGGGAAGACATCTGGAAATTCATCCACTACGGGTGGTAACACACTCTCTGTAGTCCCACCTCCATCTACTACCAAACTAGCCAACATGTAACTATGACTTCCCCAACTCCTCGAGTCATACAAGGGTGGAACTAAGAAATCTCCACGATCTCCAATGAAATAAAAGCTATCTCCCTCAAGAGTACACATTGTCACTCTCCCCCTGTAACAATCTATACTCGCCCGAAAAACAAACAACCAATTTATCCCCAAAATAATATCAAAATCAGACATGTCAAGTAGAATGAAGTCAAAATAAAGGATGCGATCAGCTATCTCTATAAATCCTCATCAATATCACACTACCCCCAACTGGGGTGTTAACATGCAATGGTGGGTCTAACCGATCTATGTCCAACCCCAATGTCATGGTAAGCATGGTAGATATGAATGAATGAGATGCACCCGAGTCTATTAGCATGCTAACCCATGAACTAAACACAAGGAATGTACCTCGAACCACTAAAGGTCTAGAAGTAGATGTCTCTGGTGTGGCCACTGTATAAACACGACCCTGAGTAGTTTGGCCCTGCCTACCTCCCCCTTTTTGTCCCTACTGACCTCCTCCCCTCTATCCGGGAGCTCCAACACTCTGTACAGAGGGAGCAGACTAGAGATATGGTGCCAGAGGTCTATGGCCTAACTGTGGCTATGACAGAGGCACCTAAGTATATTGATAGTAATGTGGCCTCTACAAGCTCTATGAAGTTTTCACCTAAGGACAATTGGCCTTAACATGACCCGTTTGGTGACAAGTGTAGCAATGTTGTGGAGCTCTCCACTCCTGACCCAGTACCGGTGGTGGAAATGATCCCTAGCTCGATCTAGCTCTGCACCCCTTGCTGGGATCTCTATGGGGGCAATCGATCATTCTATAGCCAGGCTGTCCACACTGATAACAAGTGAGGGGCCTCTGAGGTACTCTCCCTGGAAAGAAATACACATAGGAGGTTGAGGGGCTAAAAACTAGGCAGGTTGTTGTGATGTCTGTGTAGAAGAAGCACCAGTCCTGTACCTCTTCGTCGGTCCTCTACTAGTGTAAACTGGGATAGATGTGGAAGCCTGAGTTGTAATTGCCCCACTCTGCGTCCGGGACTCTCTAATCCCTCTCAGGTTGGCCAACTCTCTCTCAACCTTGGTGGCCCGAATCACTGCCTCATCGTAGGTCTCCATAATGTGACATGCCAGTCTATCTCTAATGGAGGTCTTCAACCCCCTAACAAAGTAAAGGACCCTCAGTCGTTCCTCTCGAATGACATGGGGGGAAAATCTCCCCAATGCAGTAAATCGAGACTCATACTGAGTCGCCGTCATGTCTTGCTGTAGGAGAGCCATGATCTCATCCATATACCCAATCCGTGCAGTCTTGAGAAAATAGTGGTCATTGAACATGGCCACAAAGGCATCCCATCCCTCCCCGAAACTGTCTATCCGGTGAGTAGTTATTCTCCACCATTGACTAGCCAACTAAGTAAACTAAAAGGTGGCACACCTGATTCTCAAATACGGCTCCACGATCGCTTGCGAGTCTAGTATCCTAGTGATATGCTCTAACCACTCCTCGTCTACTAGAGGGTCAGGCTGTCCAGCAAAACTAGGAGGTCTCATCCTTTTGGAATGCCTTCATTACTTGGGTATCCCTGGTCTCGCTACCTGCAGTCCTGGTGTCCTGCATAGCTCGTAAACACTCCTGCAAAATGGTCGTCACATCTCTGGCGCCAATGGTCTGCTCCACCTCCTCTGCTGGGGCAGGTGTAAAAGCAAGAGTAACGACCTCCTCAGCTATACTATGAGCAGGAGCAGCAGCTTGGGGCCTACCACGCCGAGGTGGTGTTGTCGCTCTAGGCCTACCGTGCCTAGGCACTACAGGTCTAGCAGGAGTCCTCTTTGGTGGCGTGTGTCTACAAGTCCAATAGGCATTAAAATATTAATACCTCTTTTCACATTAGACATAGGCATTTAAAAGAATAAGAAGCACATACATGTCAACAACTCACACTTCAAAAGCGACAACTACAACATGTCTTAACATACACCAAACAAGTTCTTACACTTAAAATAATGCTCACCTAAAATTTAAAACTATGTGTCACCGCCTTATCGTGTTCAACAACACCCCACAGTTTCTAGGTATTCGAACCTAGGCTCTGATACCAAGTTGTCACGCCCCGAATTTCCACAAACCGGGGGAGTGAGTGAAAATGGAAAAGAAAAGTAAATAAAAGGTCATTAGGTTGGATAAATTGGTTTTTCATTCGTTTCCCATGTTTTTCCAAAGTTTTTCAAACCACTTTTCTTCCATTTTTAGCTTATTTCTTCAAGGTTTCTAAACCCCCCTTTTGACATCCTTCCCACATATTTAAAAGGTGTTTTACACACTTAACAAGTATTTTAATTTTTCATAAAATTTTGATATAACCTCCTTTGTTTCCAAGCCTTTTTTTCACCTAATATTCACAATATTTTATATGCATTATTATATCACAACTCACCTTCACTCGGTGGCCGCAACCCATGTAAATTAAACATACATCTTTTATTCTCAACATATACATCTAATTGCCCCCAATATACACATATGATACTCATTAAATAAAGACATCCCAAATATCAATTGAGTTTACACTCTTACACATTAAAATGGTCCAAGACTTTTAATCCACTACTTTTTCAAACTAGAATACAAGTCATTTGAGCTTATGCTGATACATACAAAATATGTCCAATGGCCAAATATACATTCAAGTCCTTTTCCTCTCCTTTCTCTAAGACTTCCTCAAGTCTCAAGTACCGGGAGCCTCATTTGTAATATGATATCCCACGAATCGATCAGCTCAATTGCTGGTATGACAAAAGGCTAATGCTATGAACAAATTTAAGGCATGACATGTGTAAGTGTACATTTTAAAAACTACAACCCCATAATCCCTCAATGCTATGCAATGACAATATGCATGACACACTCATGCAACTCTATGCCACCCATGTCTCACTTCACCGTCAGCCCCGTCAGCCCACGAGTACTGTCATTGGCCAGATTTTGAGTTTTTTACCATAGAATCTACACTCTCATAATGCATAGCACCAAGTACTTAACCCACACTATGTTCCAAAGATTCATGTATGCCAAGATGCCATGATTTTTCTCAATGTAAATTCTATGAAATATTTCATCAAACACCTTATCTACATGAATGTGAAGCACCATTCAATGGATTAAACATATGCTCAAGCTTCATATTCCTATGAAATATTTAATCAAACACCTTATCTACATAAATGTGAAGCACTATTCGATGAATTTAAATATATGATCAAGCTTCATATTCATTACTTTCACAATTTCTCAAAGAAATTACAAATACACAAACTACCAACTCATGCAATAAATCATAACTCTCAAACCACAAGAATTTCTCTACATGAACATAAGTTATAATATAATAATCCAACACATAAGGAATATACACCTTCATCATAGCAACAAAATGTCAAAAAACTCAAAGAATATAAAAATACTTAAACCACAAATTCTAAATTTTCAAAGCAACTATCAATTAAATGATTTTCTAACATCAAGTAAATACCTAAATCATTCAATTAACACATAGGAAGACAAGAAAACTTAAATCTATTCTCAACTTAGCAAAATATCATACCTAAAATAGTTTTTCTCAAACCAAGAGAGTTGTGTTCTCTTTATAGTCGAAACGATCGGTGAGAATGTAGCCCTTGTTGAGAGGAACAACTTCTTAGAAGGAAGTCTTGCAAAAATCTTGGCCTAGAAATGAGTTTTGATGGCTTGAAGCTTCAAGAACCTAGGATTTTTCTTCCATTTTCCTCCAAAAGCGTGTACTGATATTTCTCATCCCAAAAACTGATATTTTTACACTAAGGGGGCTGTATTTATAGTGGAGGGGTAAATGTGCAAAATGACTCTTTTGCCCTTGATGAATCCGTGACACCTTTACACTACAACTCGTCCTGAAACGCCTTAATTCGATATTTTATTTTAACCAAAGTTCTTAAAATTATTTTAAATAAAACATTTAAAAAATATATATTTTCGCTAGTGGCCGGGTTTGGTCGGTCCCACCTAAGCCGCCCCGGGATACCCTTTTGTTTAATTTTTGAAACTATTTTTGTTTAGGCTCAAATGCATACAGTATGTGTATTTTAACATTCTAAGCATATTTCTCTTCTATGATATACTCAAATTATGCTCATAAACATGACTTATACCAAAATAATGCATATATTGTGCATCACGGCAAATGACATATGAATAGTGCCCTACAAGCAAAACTGAAAAATTTATCCTTACTTTTCAAATCTCTACAATTGGAATGGTTTATTGCTTGAAAATTGGTTTTACCTTGTCATTTAATTATCGATATTCTGTAAACTTGAGATTCATTGAAATGTCACGGTTTTCTTTCAAAAATTGACATATGATATTTGTGAAATGAGACTGACTGGTTTTAGCTGTTTTTCAAACCTTGTTCAAGTTTGGAAGGATTTTCCTACAGAGCTTAGTGCTCATCCCCTACATACAATATCCTTTTCAGATTATGGCCTAGAGAAGGAGCTCAGAGTTGATGAGCCGGCACATTGGGAAGCTCCAATAGATGGCAACGTGGATCCCGATGTGGATGTTTAGAGCTATACTCTCTTATGTCCTAGATTAGAAAATTATTTTGAGACAATGTAAAGTCTAATAGTTTATTATTCCACTACAAGATTAAATTTGATTCTTTTGGATGTAATTGTAATGGTTTGACATATTCTTTTGGAATAGTGTTGTAGATATTATATATGAGAATGAAACTTTCCTTATTAATGGATTCTATTATTTTCTCTCATGATGTGAATAATTTTAAATTGTAATGACGTTCAAGGGGGATTTTGGGGCGTTGCAGTTATGCATAGTTACAATATTGCATAACTGTAATTTAAGTACCCAAAAAATTAGATTTACTTAATAATAGTAATCAAAGATAGAAATGGAATTTAGTTGGACTAATAATGATAAAGTGGACTTTATAGCTAGGAAATCAAAATTTTTCTAACGTATAGAAGATGAAAGTACTAACATTATGAATAACTAACATTTTATAGTAGTATAAATATAAATATAAATATAGATTTATTAAAAAAGAATGAGTGGTAAGAAGAAAAAGAAAAAGAGAGACATATGAAATGTCACTTAATAAATAAATATATTTTGTAATGAACAACATTTATGTTATACTTATTTAGATACATGGTATTTTGGATATTCAAGAAATGGTAGATGGTAAAAGATTGAAACAAAAGTTTTTTCATTATGTGTACATTTACTTACTTTATAATAGTAATCAAAGATAGAAATGAAAGGACTAACATTATGAATAGTAGTATAAATATAAATATAGATTTATTAAAACTGAATGAATGGTAAAAAGAAAAAGTGAGACATATGAAAGGTCACTTAATAAATAAATGTCTTTTATAATGAACAACATTTATGTTATACTTATTTAGATACATGGTATTTTAGATATTCAAGAAATACTAGAGGGTAAAAGAGTGAAATAAAAGTTTTTTGATTATGCGTACATTTAAAATTAGTACAGGTATAGATATGACAGGATATCGATATTATTACACCCAAATAAAATAATTTTCGAATATAATAGTTGTATATCAGAAAAGAAATTTAGCTGACAACACCTATGGATGCAATCAAAATTTAAACCTTCACTAGATATAATTCATATAGCCATAATCTATGCACGATTGAATATAAGAATCGAGCACTCAAAAATATCGATCTGCTATATCAAATATCTATTTTTTTTTGGGTATTTTTTTGATTATATCATTTAATATTAATTTACACTAATGCTATTGGAACATAATTTGAGGGCTTAATACATCGTGATCATTAGATTGATAGTGTTGAGATCCACACTGATAATTTAATGTTAGAATCCACTGACAATCTAATGATCACAATCATTGAGTCCCCAAATTATATCCTCAAATTTGTCACAATAGCATTGCTCATTAATTTATACCCATTATTTTCTTTAAAATATTGAAAAAAATTCAAAATACATAACTCGACAACATTTTTTTGACCATATATGTACACAATCGTGTATCATGTGATTGCAAATGTTATGTTTTTGGGGTGGGGGGGAATATATAAGGGATAAAAATTAAAAATGCTAGGTGTTTTATTAGATAGACTAGTCATTACTGATGGCTAAATACACTATGTAAAAAAATGCACTTAAAAGCAATTTATAATGGGAAAAAATGAAGTAATTGATTAGCATAAAATATTGCACATTATGTATGCTTTTTTATACCCTTTTTGTACTTTCTTTTGTTGTGAAATGGGGAAAAATGCAACTAATCAAACAATTAATGAAGTTGTTGTATGATTGTTGGTAAAGAGTTGAATATGGTTTGAGTTAAGCCCTTATCGTAGTGCTTAAAGTCAATGGAGATGAGGGGACAGATTAACGAGAGGCTTGGAAGGTGAAGAAATCAAGAAAAAGGAAAATCAGGAGCAAACCTTTCGGAAGGTTTTGCCTACTAGAATAAACCTTCCAGAAGGTTTTGCACACTGGACAACTTTTTCCTCTGCCCCTGCAAAAACCTTCCAGAAGGTTTGCATGGACCTTCTAGAAGGTTTAGCCCAGAAATGCCAGACAACCTATAACTCAAGCTCTACCACTTGGGGGTCCTACCTTTGATCTTCCCACTTGTCCCATAACATCTTCTACATATATACATGCCTCCCTATACCCTAAAGTCAGCATTGGAAGATGGAGTATGAGAAAGGAGGAGAGAGAAAGAAGGAGGCAAGGTGGGTGCAGGCTAGGCTTGTCCTAGCCTGTGCAAGCCATCAACTCAGCCCCCCATTGATGGGAAGTCTCTCACACAGGCTATTGGACCTCCATGGACGAAAATGAAAAGGACTCTTGACATTTTTACAGCATTATTCAACATTGTAGAGAGGAAAGTTAAAAGAGAAAGGCATAGTTTTAGAGAGAGAAGTTGGATTTTTGCATTTCTTGTACCCATTTCACTTGTAATCAACTCTAAGACTCTTGTAATACTCATTTATTGCATTTAATATCATTTATTTCAAGTGTATTGCAAGTTTAGTTAAATATCTTTGAATCTACCATTGTTACATTTAAGTTTTTCACTTCAAGCTTTTTAGTTGGGTATTAAATGTACTTATTTTTGTAGTTTCACTTTTCTTTACATTAATACAAGTTTTAATCTCCATTTCAACACCATGTCTCTTTACACATTATATGTATTTGCATTTAATATGAGTAGCTAAGCTTTAAGTTGGCTAATCCAAGGGAGACTTCCTCTTGGGTATGTTAAATCTACTCTTTTTCATTCCTCCTCGTAGTGTAAGGTGGTTTGGTTTGACTAGGTTAAGTGCGGATGTGGTTGTGAGCTCTTAATACACCGTAGACTTGTCATGGGACATACTTGAGCCATCACCTCTATTTTAGTCCCTCGCTTCCTACGAATCAATCGAACACCTCTGCACCATTGAAAGAATGTTTTAAGTTGACTTGGCATTCCTATTGGAATGACCCATTTGTATTAGCCAACCTTGTTTTCATTACATTTCATCAAAAACACAACTCATCAAAACACCAATCCACAAGATTTTAAACTTTTCATTTTTCACAAAATCACCTTCAACACAATTCACCTTCCTTCCCTGAGGAGACGACCTTGGAATACTCAATTCCAAGTAAAACACGACATACAAAAGTCTCTCTATGCTTGGAGAGCACTTTTGCACACACACACACACATTTCATTTGCACACTCGTTTTCCCATTTCTTACATGATATCTGAGGGAGAGTGACACTTACCTAATTGTATAAGTCACATACACATTACCAAAATCATTGTCGGAGATTAGGAACGACAAAAGAATTCAAGCAGTAATATAGACCTACTATTTAAAACAAAATCAAAAAAATACACTTTAAATACAGGACCCTTGGACAATATCATTCTATATATTATATAATCAAAATAATAATAATAATAAGTACAAATCTATACTTTAAAGAGTGATTAAAGAGGCAACATAACCGAAAAAAGCCAATTATAAAAAAATGAAAATCTATTCATAAAGATTGAAATCAATCAAGATCCACTATTTGTGAAAAATTTTAGCCAAAATTTCCTTAAAAAAATTGAACTTTAAGAAAAACATTAATCGGTGTGCATAATTGATACAATGTCAACTGTTTGACGACACAGGATTATCAAATTAGGAACTTGAAGATAATTGTGCTTCCCTATTTTAAAAATCCTCACCACATTTTCATGATCCCAAATAAAACCAATTCAATTTTTTCCAATTCAAGGTTATTTCCTCATACTAACAATTTTGAACCAAATCATTAAAACAATAAACAATTCTAGGTTCTTAAGAGTTATAATTGCATGGACACTCAACACTTAAAAACCTCTTATAAAATAGATATATGAGGCATCTAAATCTAAATAGGGTATATATGACAAAACCATATTTTTTCGAGAGGAAAAAAACATTCTACACCTAATTAGAGTTTCAAAAATATAATAGACTTAAATTCAATCATCACTCCCCAAATAAACTTCCAATGATGATTCTCTAACTATAATTCAAATAAAAAGTACTTAAATTGCTAGCCTATTCTTTCACATATACAGAGAAACTAAGTCTTGTGAATATACTTTAGCTAAAAGAATCTAGCTCATTCAAGTAAAATAAAAAATACAAAAGAAATGCTAACTATATTGTGCGACACAACAAAAAATGACTACCAGAATAAATCTTATCACAAACTTTCAAAACATAATTGACTTCGAATTTTCATTGTTCACATACTCAAAAACCTAAACAATAAACAACATAAATGAAATCTTCTTATCATAAAAGATGAGAAACGGCAAGGGAATCCTAGTCCAACATGGCAATAAAGATTGAGGAGTGCTTAGAAAGTCTTTGTCTTGGGAAGATCACCATAGGCACCGAACACTATGATGGAGAGACTACCATTTTTAGGTACATTCTTTTTGTATCTTGAGAAAGCCTATTTCAGCCACAAATCAACCCTAACCCACCAACAAAGGTATTGATATGAGCAAAAAACATGATTGAGATAGAGGAAAATATCGTGATTGAGGCGGTGACTGACGTCGGTGCGTTATGGGATGTAGTCAGAGACAGAGAGGAAGGGAGGGAGACAGATAAGGGGGTATCGGAGAGCTGAGTGAAAGAGGTATTGTGACAATCGAACCTAGATTCCAAAATGATTAAATAATTCAAAAAAAATTATGAAACTCATGATATTATTGAAAATTATACGAATGTTAATTTGAGGTCAAATTATACATTAGGATTTAATTATGAAAGATTACCCCCTCCCCCTCCCTCCCCCCCCCCCCCCAAAAAAAAAAAAAGATTTGAATATTAAAAAATTTATTGAGGTCGAAATTTATTGAGTAAAGAAAAAAATTGAAACAATAGATCTTTAGTTGATAAATGGATGCATAGCCAACCAATAGACCAGTTGGATCAGGTTGAGGTAGAATGACTGGTGAGGTGTTAGATCTGTGTTCAGATCTCGCATGACGTGTGATATGCAAATATGATATTTGTGATACTTGATTTATTTGGTATTTAATGTCCTTAAGCATTTTATTTCTTGTCATATTGTGTATTTTTTCACTTTATTTAATATTTTTAGGTTGATTTTAGAGGAAAAATCGAAACAAAATAATTTGAGTTGTCACGCCCCAAATTTTCACAAGCCCGGGGAATAAGTAAAAAGGAAGAAGACAAGTAAATGAAAGGTCATTAGGTTGGATAAATTGATTTTTTCATCATTTCCCATGTTTTTCCATTTTTTTTCCAAAGTTTTTCGAGCCACTTTCCTTCCATTTTTTTAGCCTATTTCTACAAGGTTTCTAAACCCCCCCCCCCCCTTTCGACATCCATCCCACCTACTTAAAAGGTGTTTTACACACTTAACAAATCTTTCAATTTTTCATAAAATTTTGACATAACCTCCTTTGTTTTTCAAGTCTTTTTCCCGCATAATATTCACAATATTTTATATGCATGATTATATCACAACCCACTCACTCAGTGGCCACAATCCATCTAAATTAAACATACATCATTTGTTTTCAACATACACATCTAGTTGTCTCAATATACACATATGATACTCATTACATAAAGATATCCTACATATCAATTGGGTTTACACTCTTACACTTTAAAATGACTCAATGTCTATAATCCATTACTTTCCAAATTGAAATACAAGTCATTTGGGTTTATGCCCATACATACAAAATATGCCCAAGAGCCAAATATCCATTCAAGTCCCTTTCCCCTCCTTACTTTAAGACTTTCTCAAGTCTCAAGTACCGGAAGCCTAATCTGTAATATGATATCGCACGAATGGGTCAACTCAACTGCTGGAATGACAAAATGCTAATGTTATGAACAAATTTAAAACGTGTCATGTGCAAGTGTACATTTTAAAAACTATAACCCTATAATCCCTCAATGCTATGCAATGTTAATATCCATGACACACACATGCAACTCTATGTCACCAATGTCTCACTTCACGGTCTGCCCCTGTCAGCCAGCGAGTACTGTCATTGGCCAGATTTTTAATTTTTCACCATAGGATCTATACCCTCATAATGCATAGCACTAAGTGCTCAACCCACACTATGTCCCAATGATTCATGTATGTCAAGATGCCATAATTTTTCTCAATGTGAATTTTATGAAACATTTCATCAAACACATGGCGTATAACTTAAAATGTGCTTCATTCATAAAGTAAAACATAACTTCAAATTTACAACACTTTATCTACATGAATGTGAAACATCATTCAATGGATTAAACATAGGCTCAAGTTTTATGTTCATTACTTTCACAATTTCTCAAAGAAAATATAAATACACAAACTACCAACTCATGGAATAAATCATAACTCTCAAATCACAAGAGTTTCTCTATATGAACATAAGCTAGAATATAATAATTCAACACATAAGCAAGGTACACCTTTATCATAGTAACAAATTGTCAAGAAACTCAAAGAACACAAAAGTACCTAAACTACTAACTCTAAGTTTTCAAAGCAACTACCACCTAAGTGATTTTTTACATCAAGTAAACACGTAAATCATTCAATCAACACATATAAAGGCAAGAAAACTCAAATCTATTCCTAACTTAGCAAAATATTATACCTAAAAATAATTTTTCTCAAACCAAGAGAGTTGCATTCTCAGTATAGCCGAACCGATTAGTGAGAATGTAGCCCTTGTTGAGAGAAACAACTTCTCAAAATGAAGTCTTGCAAGAATCTTGGCCTAGCAATGAGTTTTGGTGACTTGAAACTTGAAGAACCTTGGATTTTTCTTCTTTTTTTCTCTTTGAATATGTACCGCCCTCATTCAGACAAAAATGTGATACTAAGGGGACTGTATTTATAGTAGAGGGCAAAAGTACAAAATGATTATTTTACCCTTGATGAATTCGGGACCCCATTACACTACAATCTGTCCCAAAATGCCTCAATTCGACATTTTATTTTAATAAA
Organism: Ilex paraguariensis; assembly: GCA_963454935.2. Classification (NCBI taxonomy): domain Eukaryota; kingdom Viridiplantae; phylum Streptophyta; class Magnoliopsida; order Aquifoliales; family Aquifoliaceae; genus Ilex; species Ilex paraguariensis. Next base: position 345,477 of record CAUOFW020001203.1, on the reverse strand, counting down.
GTTCTTAAAATTATTTTAAATGAAAATTTTAAAAAAATAGATTTTTCCTTGTAGTTGGTTTTGGCCGGTCTCACATGAGCCACCCGGGGAAACCCTTTTTGTCCAATTTTTGAAACTGTTTCTGTTTAGGTTTAAATTTGCACAATAGGTGTATTTTAATATTCTAAACATGTTTCTCTTCTATGATATACTCAAATTATGCTCCTAAACATAACTTATGCCTAAATGATACATATGGCGTGCCCTACTAGCAAATGGTGCATGAATCCCTACCTGCAAAATTGAAAAATTTATTCTCACTTTTCAGATCTCTACATCCTTTCCCCTTAAAGAAATTTTATCCCAAAATTTAGAAATGTACCTCTATGAATAAACAACTCTAGATACCTAGTGCGGACTTCAGCCTCACACTCTTAAATAACCTCCTCGACCCCATAATGGTTCCAAAGAACCTTGACCAAATGGATGGTCTTGCCCTGCAAAACTTGGTCCCTCGAGTCCAATACCTCCACAGACCTCTCATCATAAGAAACCTCACCCCTCTACTTGAAGATCTACCCAATCTAGCACATGTGAAGGGTCAGGCTCGTACTTTCTCAACATTGACACATTGAAGACATCATGAACCCCGGATAGCTATGGCGGTAATGCTAGCTTATAGGCCACCTCACCAACCTTCCCAAAGATCTCAAATGGTTCTATAAACTGCGGCGATAGTTTTTCGCTGCGCCCGAATCTCTTCAATCCCCGTCGTGGGGCTACCTCGAGAAACACATGTCCCCTAACATCAAATGATAGATGTCGCCGCCTCATGTTTGCATAACTCTTCTAGCGGCTCTGTGCAGTCAATAGATACTGTCTGATCACCTGTATCTTGTCTGTGGTCTCACGGACTATGTCAGGCCCTAAGGTAGCTGTCTCCCCTATCTTAGTCCAACAAACCGGTGAACGACACGACCTATCATACAATGCCTCAAAAGGTGTCATTTCAATACTAGACTGATAGATGTTGTTGTAGGTAAACTCTATTAAAGCAAGGTGATCTTTCCAGCTACCCTTGAAGTCCATAACACATGCTCTAAACATGTCCTCAAGTATTTGAATAGTACGCTCTGACTGGCCATTAGTCTGAGGGTGGAAAGCAGTACTAAACAATAGCTGAGTCCCCAAGACTATCTGAAGACTTTGCCAAAATCGTGCAGTGAAACGTGGGTCTCTGTCTGAAACAATGGAAACAAGAATCCCATGTAGTCGTACAATCTCTCGGATATACAATCTACTGAGAACATCCACTTAATCAGTCGCTCTAATCGGTAGGAAATGTGTGGACTTCGTCAACCTGTCAACAACGACCCAAACTGCATCGTGACTTCGGAAGACCATCACAAAATCCATGGTAACAAACTCCCACTTCCACTCAGCCACTGGCAATGGCTGTAACAAAACCCCAGGTCTCTGGTGCTCAGCCTTAACCTACTAGCACGTGAGACATCTCGATACAAAATGTACCACATTCCCCTTTATCCCCGTCCACCAATACTGGTGACGTAAATCATGGTACATTTTAGTGCCCCTTGGGTGTACTGCTAGGCGTGAATGATGGAAATCTCTAAGGACATCAACCTTAATAGACTTTGGAACAAAGACTTTACCCATATACCTCAGGCCTAGGTCAAAATAAATTTTCCATCTCTCAAAGCCCTCAGCACTTACAACTCGTGCTTGAATATGTCCTACTTCCGTGTCCTGTAACTATGCCTCAATAACCGTACTCAAACTATGTAGGCTAGGCACAAACACTGAATAGTGTGGCGTGTCCCTCAGACTCGGTAAAGTCTAAGTCAAACTCACCAATGTCTTCCATCATCTCCCACTCCCTAATAGCACTGCTAGCTATAGTGCTCCTTGGTCTCCTAATAAGCACATATGCTACGACATTGGCCTTCCTTGGATGGTACTGAAGGTCAAAGTCATAGTCCTCTATATACTCCATCCATCTCCTTTGTTGAAGGTTCAAATCCTTCTGCATGAAAATGTATCTGAGGCTTTTGTGATCTAAGAACAACTCGAACCTCTCCTAATATAAGTAGTGTCACCAACTCTTAAGTGAAAAAATGACGGCAACTAACTCCAAATCATGTGTAGGGTAGTTCTGCTCATGATTCTTCAACTGACGAGAACCATAGGCTACCACTCTACCCTCCTGCATAATACACAGCCTAATCCCTCTCGTGAAGCATCACAATAAACGGTTTAGCCAACACCCCCTTAGGTATAATTAGGTTAGGTGTTGAAATCAGCCTCTTCTTCAGTTCCTGAAATGAATGTTAACAGTCATCTGTCCACTCAAATCTAATGCCCTTGCGAGTCAGACGAGTCATCGACGAGGAAAGACGAGAAAACTCCTCCATAAACCGATGGTAGTACCCTGTCTTTCCCAAGAAACTCTGAATCTCAAACACATTCTTCAGCCTCTCCCAACTCATAACAACATCAATCTTAGATGGATCCACAGATACCTCACTACCTGACATAACATGGCCTAGAAGCTGCACCTCCTGAAGCCAAAACTCACACTTCGAGAACTTAGCAAATAAATGGTGTTCCCTCAAAATCTGTAACACAGTCCGTAGGTGAAAGGCATGCTGATCCTCAGAAGGTGAATAAATTAAAATATCATCAACAAACACCACAACAAACTGATCTAAATAAGAACGAAAAATGTGATGGATCAAATCCATGAATGTCACCGAAGCATTCCTCACACTGAATGGCATAACCACGAACTCATAATAGTCATAACGAGTGTGAAAAGCTGTTTTCGCCACATCCTCCTCCCGTACTCTCAATTGATGATACCCTGATCTAAGATAAATCTTTGAGAAACATCTCAAACCTATAAGCTGATCAAACAAGTCATCTATCCTCGGCAATGGGTACTTGTTTTTTATAGTGATCCTGTTTAGCCTCCTAAAGTCCACACACAAACTCAATGTCTCATCCTTCTTCTTCGCAAATAGTGCCAAAGCATCTCACAGAGAAGTACTAGGACGAATAAAACCCTTACCCTACAAATCAGTCAACTGATCCTTCAGCTCTCTCAACTCAGCTGGAGCCATGCGGTAAGGTGGAATGGAAATAGGCATAGTGCCTGGGATAAGCTCTATCGTGAACTCTATCTCTTATCTTAGTGGTAGACTAGTCAAGTCATTCGGGAAGACTTCTGAAAACTCATCCACTACGAGTGGTAACACACTCTCTGTAGTCCCACTCCCATCTCCTACCAAACTAGCCAATATGTAACTATGACCTCCCCAACTCCTCGAGTCATACAAGGGTGGAACTAAGAAATCCCCATGATTTCCCGTGAAATAAAAGTTATCTCCCTCAGAAGTACACACTATCACTCTCCCCCTGTAGCAATCTATACTCACCCGGAAAGCAAACAGCCAATCCATCCCCAAAATGACATCAAAACCAAACATGTCAAGTAGAATGAAATCAAAATAAAGTAGGTGATCAGCTATCTCTATCGAGCAATCTCTACAGATACTCGTCAATATCATATTACCCCCAACTAGGGTGTCAACATGTAATAGTGGATCTAACTGATCTATGTCCAACCCCAATGTCATGGCAAACATGGTAGATATGAATGAATGAGATGCACCTAAGTCTATCAGTATGCTAACCTATGAACTAAACACAAGGAATGCACCTCAAACCACTAAAAGTCCAGAAGTAGATGCCTATGGTATGGCCACTGCATAAACACGACTTTGAGTAGTCTGGCCCTGCCTACCTTTTCATGTAATGAGTAATTTCCTTACTCCATATTTCTTTCCCTTCAAAGGCTTACCATGTCATTCTCAATCAATCTTCAAGCAAAGTCATCTAATATAATTCTTCAAATATTGCACCATGATCTTCCAAACATATTCTTTCTGAATAATTCTTAAAACCCAATTGTACAAATATTAAGTCATCACTTAACATTTAATTTTTTTTTTACCCAAAGCAACACTAGCCAACTATTCATACTAATTCCAGACCACTATTAATAACCTCAAATAAATTGTCATATAACAACCTCCAATCCACTCAGAAGCAAAATCACAATTTGTACTCTTATTCCAAAATCGACACAAATACTTATTCATTTTACAATGTCCCTCCAATTGATTGTTTTTTAACATTGTACTATTTTATAGTCTCTTAGTCACCCTAATGGAAGACACATCCAACTCAGTTTTCACTATAAAATCAAAATTTTCAATCTTTTTGCAATTCTTAACATCTCTATCAATTCCAATAACTTCATCTAACCAAAATTATATAAAAGACGCCACAGTTGACCTTATCTCCTGGCAACAAAATTGAATTACCTTCTTTGGCTTCACAAATTAAAGCAACTAAGGGCCAGACAAAATAATGAAAATTGACATAACCTAAAAAAGTTGTAACATCATAAATCATCATACTTCGAAGCCTTTTTACTTTCATACATTCTCAGTCAAAATACACTAATACTCTCTATGACATCCAAAAGTCATGACGTAAAAATAATTCCTTTTTCACCACACTTGTCTCCTAACTATCTCTAATATTTGTGTACCCATTTCCCTATAACTCTGATATAAGATCTAATCCCTAAGCTCTGATACCAAGTTGTTACGCCCCAAATTTCCACAAACCAGGGGAGTAAGTAAAAAGGAAGAAGAAAAATAAATGAAAGGTCATTATGTTGGATAAATTGATTTTTTCTTTCATTTTCCACGTTTTTCCATTTTTTCCCCGAAGTTTTTTAATCCACTTTTTTTAGCCTATTTCTTCAAGGTTTGTAAACCCCCCCTTTTGACATCCTTCCCACCTACTTAAAAGGTGTTTTACACACTTAAAAAGTCTTTCAATTTTTCATAAAATTTTGGCATAACCTCCTTTGTTTTCTAAGCCTTTTTCTCACATAATATTCACAATATTTCATATGCATTATTATATCACAACCCACCCTCACTCGATGACCACAATCCATCCAAATTAAACATACATCCTTTGTTTTTAACATACACATCTAGTTGTCTCAATATACACATATGATACTCATTACATAAGGATATCCTACATATCAATTGGGTTTACACCTTTACACTTTAAAATAACCTAAGGTCTATAATTCATTACTTTTTCAAATTGAAATACAAGTCATTTGGGCTTATGCTCATACATACAAAATATGCCAAGGGCCAAATATCCATTCAAGTCCCTTTCCCCTCCTTCCTTTAAGACTTCCTCAAGTCTCAAGTACCAGAAGCCTCATCTATAATATGATATCCCACAAATGGCTCAGCTCAACTACTGGTATGAGAAAATGCTAATGTTAGGAACAAATTGAAGGTGTGTCATGTGTAAGTGTATATTTTAAAAACTACAACCCCATAATCCTTCAATGCTATGTAATGTCAATATGCATGACACACACATGCAACTCTATGTCACGCATGTCTGGCTTCACGGTCCACCCTCGTCAGCCCGCGAGTACTGTCATTGACCAAATTTTAGATTTTTTATCACAGGATCTACACCCTCATAATGCATAGCACCAAGTGTTCAACCCACACTATGTTCCAAGGATTCATGTATACCAAGATGCCATGATTTTTCTCAATGTGAATTTTATGAAACATTTCATCAAACATATGGCGTATAACTTAAAATGTGCCTCATTTATAAAGTAAATCATAACTTCAAATTCACAACACTTTATCTACATGAATGTGATTCAATGGATTAAACATAGGATCAAGTTTCATGTTCATTGCTTTCACTATTTCTCAAAGAAAATATAAATACACAAACTACCAACTCATGGAATAAGTCATAACTCTCAAACCACAAGAGTTTCTTTACATGAACATAAACTAGAATATAATAATTCAACACATAAGCAAGGTATACCTTTATTATAGTAATAAATTGTCAAGAAACTTAAAGAACACAAAAGTACCTAAACTACTAACTCTAAGTTTTCAAAGTAACTACCACCTAAGTGATTTTCTACATCAAGTAAACACCTAAATCATTCAATCACCACATATAAAGGTAAGAAAACTTAAATCTATTCCTAACTTAGCAAAATATCATACCTAAAAATAGTTTTTTTTCAAACCAGGAGAGTTGTGTTCGTTGTATAGCTGAACCGATTAGTGAAAATATAGCCCTTGTTGAGAGGAACAACTTCTTAGAAAGAAGTCTTACAAGAATCTTGGCCTAAGAATGAGTTTTGGTGACTTTAAGCTTGAAGAACCTAGGATTTTTCTTCTTTTTTTCTCCTTGAACGTGTACTACCCTCCTTCAGACCAAATATGATATTTTTACACTAATGGGGTTGTATTTATAGAGAAGGGCAAAGGTGAAAAATGACTCTTTTACCCTTAATGAATTTGGGACCCTATTACATTACAATCCGTCCCGAAATATTTTAATTTGATATTTTATTTTAACTAAATTTCTTAAAATTATTTTAAATAAAAAATTTCAAAAAATAGATTTTCGCTTGTGCCTGGGTTTGGCCAGCCCCCTAAGCCACCCGAGATACCTTTTTTGTCTAATTTTTGAAACTATTTTTATTTAGGCTCAAATTCTCATAGTAGGCGTATTTCTATTCTATGATATACTTAAATTATGCTCTTAAACATGACTTATGCCTAAATGATGCATATGTAGTGCCCTACTGACAAATGGTGCATGAATAGTGCCCTACTGGCAAAACTGAAAAAGTTATCCTCACTTTTCAGATCACTACAAGAGTGTTAAAGATGAAAAGATGTCGATATAATTTTTGATTTATTTGTATTAAGAGATTTATTTGTATTGAAAAAATGAAAATGATTTTGATAAATGCAATTTTTATTGGGATAGTTAGCAGTTTTTTATTTTTATTCGAGTGTATTTTTATCAAATAACGTCTTCGAAAAATCAAGGGCATTACAGGTAAGTGAGAGGGAGAGAGACATAGCATTAGATAGTATGAGATAGAAAGAGAGAGTTATATGAGAGATAAAAACCTTAGAGTATAGAAGGAATAAAAGTCTTCTTAAAAAATTGGGGGAGAAATTTCGTATTAGAACTGTCAGATCAAAATGATCTGAGCTGCAAAAAATTTAACCATAAATGTTGTCCAACCATTGGGTGAAACTCATACATATTTGGTGAGTTCAAAATTTGGCCTTAACAAAAAACTAGCTTCAATTCATATTTGGTGAATTGAAAATTTGATTTTTTTTGATTAAAATTATGTTTGATGATATCATCAAGTTATACAACTTAAATTGAAGTTAATTGAACTAAATTCAATTTGTTAATCTCCAAATGGATTAGGAATTAGAAAAAAAAATAAAAATAAAAATAAAACATATTCACAAAATGGGCATTGTATACTAACAAAAAATATCGTTACTAATTTATGACAATAACAAATAATTAAAAGGTTCATGTGAATGTTTTTCTTTCATCACAAAATAATTTTTTAAAAAATATTAGATACAATTTAATAATATATATTTTATTTTTGTCACTTTATATGTGTTTACTTTTTATTTTTATAAAATTCTTAGTCGTTTGAGTTTTACTATATTCTTTGAAAAAGTGTATAGAACTTTTATTAAAATGCCAATCAATATTTGTGGACAATTTTTCTTGCTTAAGAAATTTTTAAAAAATGTATTACCAAATGACATCTATAATCTATAATCTATCTATACTACTAATAAAATTACCTTAAATCATATACATATGTATTTAAATCTCCAAATTATTTATAACATCTTTTTTAATTATTTATTCTCTATGTATAAATATTTGTTTATATAAATCTCCAAATTATAATTTCATTGACTATATTACCCTTTAAAAAATATGCATCATCATATTTTCTATAAAATGTTCAAAAAAACCTTCAAAAATTTCATCAATCTAATATTACTCATCTTATATGCAAAGATAACATTATGCCTACATATGCATATTTTCTTTTTCATTGAAAATTTTAATCATTTTATTTATAAAATAAAAAATAATTGTATATATAATTTTTTTTAAATCAATTTACGCTACATCAGTATAATTCTTCAATCACAATAACATTTTTAGGTTGTACTACAATGTTATGTAAAAATATAAATTGTAGTGTATTTTTAAGTAAAATTTTAATTTTTTAGAATTTTAATATGTTTGATAATATATATTATATTATAGAGTAGTATATTAAATTTTATCCTAATTGACTTAACTAATTTTTAATTACAATAAGGTTTCAATTTGATTAATATATTACCAATTATTATTATTTTATTTAAGGAATTATAAATGCAATCCTAATCAAATGAATTTCAAGAAATTTAATTTCTCAAACATCACTAAAAAATCAACCTCAATCATAAATTTAAAAAAAAAAAAGGAACTGTAACTATTTTTTTTATAGATAGAACAAAGAATTTTGAGAGTATATAAAATTTTCATAATCTTATAATAGAACTAGTTATTGCCTGTATCTGAAGGCACAGAGTAATAAAAAATGGTAAACAATAAATATATTTGTATTGATATTCAAAATCAAATTACAAACATAGAGGAGAGATAAATGAATTAAAGCATCGGTTGTAGTGGGGGTGAGAAATGGTGGACGACAGTGGTGATGCTAGGAGACGGTGATGGTTGTGGTGGGGTGACAATGATAGTGATGGCAGTGGCGGTAGCGGCAGCAGTGGTGGTAGTGGCGGCGACAGTGATGGAGGGGGTGGTGGTGACGACGATGGTGGTTGTGGTGGTGGTGGTGGTCGGGGCGGTGGTGGTGGGGTGGCGATGAAGATGGTGGCAGTAGCGGCGATAATGGTAGTGGGGGTGGTGGTGGAGGCGGTGGCAGGGTGGGGGCAGTGGTGGTGGGGTGGCGGCGATCGTGGTAGTGGTGGTGATGGTGGCGGCGACGGCGGTGGTAGTGGTAGTGGCGGTGGCGACGGAGGTGGTGATGGTTGTGGTGGTGGCATTGGTAGCGGTGGTGATGGTGGCGAGTGAGAAAAAAATTTTAGAAGTACTTTTAAAAAGTCACCCTAAACACACTCTTAGGACCCTATTTTTCCTATTAAATTTAGGGTGTTAGTATTAGCCGTTATATTAACTTTAGAATAAAATTTAAAGCGATCTGAACCGCAAAAAATAAAAGTCTATTTTTTTAAATTTGAATTGTAAGCTACTTTATTATATAGATTTGAGTAATAAAAAATTAAGTTTTGTGAATTTGAAATGATATTTAATTCAAACACACATATACCTAATATATTTTATTAATTTTATGTATAAAAATTATTCATGTGTAACGCACGTGGTGCATTGTTAGTATAAAACATGTTAGGTTTTAATAAACTCATCTAGTGGTCTCAAATAGACTGATCTAACAGCCACTAACACCCCCATTTAAAACTATTTATATTGAATTTTATCTTCCTCTTTTCACTTTTCACTCTCTCTCTCTTTTGGATTTTCGCTCACGTGCATTTAGACATGGGTTACCCCTAGTACGTTATAATTTTCAAATAACAATATTAATGCTTCATTTATTGCAAGTGTAATGCTATTTGGATCTAAATATTTGATCTAATTTGCTGACATAATAATGTGATTTTTGTGGAACCATTGGATCAACACTAAATTTAAATATTTGATGGGCCACATAATAAATCCAAAAGTCATAGTGAATTAGTCAGCAAAGGTCTCAAAAGCATTACTCTTAGTACAATGAAAAATGGAATGATGAAAAGTTGAAGTTCAATGGTCTTAAATAAACTCATCCAACGCCTACCAACACCCTCTCAAAACCATTCACATCAAATTTTACCTTTCTCTCCTCACTCCTCACTCTTCACTCTCTCTCTCTCTATTGGATCTTCACTCACGTGCCTTCAGATATGAGTTACCCCTAGTATATTACACTTTTCAAATAACAATATTAATGCTTCATTTAGTACAAGTGTAGTGCTATATGAATATAAAAATTTGACATAATTTGTTAATATGATAATATGATTTTAGTGAAATCATTAGATCAACACTAATTTTCAATGTTTAATGGACTCCACAATCAATTCAAAGGACATAGTAAATTAGGTCTAAATGACATTACTCTTAGTACAATGAAAAAAATAGAATAATGAAAAGTTTAAGCGATAAATAAAACATCATATTTCTTAAGAAAAGAAAATAAGAATGATGAAAACCAAGATGAATGAGCTTTTCTTCCAACTCACCAAAATAAATCCCTCAAAAAATGGAAGAAAAAGTGAATGAAAAGTTAATTATGTGTGTTGAAATGTATGTTATTTGTTTATATATATCATTTAATATGTACATATATCATATTTATCAATTATATATTATGTATATAAAAATAGTAATAAAATATGTATTTTATATTTTTGATAATAAAAAATAAAAAATTTTATTTTTTCAATTTTACCAAACGCAAAAAAATCAATTCGTCATCCTACTTTCCATCCCTATTACCAAATACAAAGGATGAAACGAAGGATTCCTCAATTGAATGATAGAAACATTTTTCAATTTTTTCAATCACCCTACCAAACAGACCATAATAGGTTAACTTTTTGACTATTAGCGAACATGAATATCATGAAATAATAAAAACTTTGGTATCATTATTATCTACAAATTTAAGATATAAATTTATTTTTTGAGTTTTCAACACAATATAGTCAAATATGATGATTTTTTTGGTATGTGAAATTTTTTGAAGGTTTTTTATGTTGTTATGAGTTATTTTTTTTTTACATGGAAAAAAATATGGCACTTACCCATGTGCAATAACTCCGTAACAAGTGATGAGAATAAGTGAGATAATTATATACTAATAATCACCTTATGTGATACACAGAATTTATAATATCTCTTCATTATCACCCTACACCTCTTATCAGCGTGAGCTCTTACCCCCTCCATGCCCTTCTCCGAACATTATTGAAAAATAATCAATTAATGTGCTAGATTAATTTTACAAAGATTAAGATGTTGAGTAGTTATAAAAGATGATAGTAAATTAAACTTTGGTTTAATTAATAAAGATGATAGAAGTGCTTATATAGGGCACAAGAAAAGGAAAATTATATCTAAATCTCTCGAGATTTATCACTTAGATTCCTTGACATTTGAAATATTATACACAAATATCTTAAAGTTTGTACACGCATAACAATTAGACCCTTGTCATCAATGTTATTAATATATTTATTAGTAAATTATATACAGGGTCCCTAAAATTTATAGGCATATATCACTTAGACCTCTCAAATTTAAAATATTAAACTTAAATCTTTTATGAAACTAACGAAATCTATTAAACGATTAAATTACCCAAATAAAAGATAGAAGATATTGAGTCACTTGAGAAGAAAAATGCAATTCATATTTTTGAGTTACTTATTGACTTAGGCATCAGAGTGTCCCCTCCGGTCTCCGATTTTGTTTTTAGGTGATCGAAACTCAACAAATTACTGATGAAGTTGTTCAAATTTTGATATCAACAGTACTAATTATGTTTTTTTTTAAGAAAAGATTAAATTGTTATTTTTGATTTTATTTCAATAAATGACATAATAGAATATAAATTTTAGTTGTAAAACTTAAAAAATTTGATATTCTATCTTTAATTGAAACATTTTTAGTCTAAATATAATATTTTAAACTTGAAGGGTCTAAGTATTATATGTTTAAATTTTAAGAATATGCATATAATTTATTAACAGATATACTAATATGACTGAGGTCTATATGTTACACATCTACAAATTTAAGGGGATTTGTGTATAATATTTTAAATGTAAAAAGGTTTAAATGATTAAGTGATAAACTGTAGGGGGGCTTAAATGTAATTAATTAGAAGAGAAGCTGTAAAAATAATAGGGTTATAGTTATAAATACGATACTAAAATTAGGGTTCGCATCCACCATTTTGGGTTAAGATATTCCATAAACTGCGTGACCAAACATTTCTTTTCTTCATCCAGCATATCCTCGATTCACTGGCTCAAGCTAACCCTCCTCCACAGCCTCCATCACAAACCCTAGAAAATGTCGGGAGGGTTTTTCCGGGTAAATTTTCTAATGATGTGAAGTCTTTCGAATGATTTGTGATTTTTTCTCAGATCCAGGCTAGTTGTGTGCATAGAATTTTGTATTCCACTGGAATCATTTAGTGGTTGATTGTGTTTTGGTAGGGCACGTCGGCTGATCAGGACACTCGGTTCTCGAACAAACAAGCCAAACTGCTGAAATCGCAGAAGTTCGCCCCTGAATTGGATCACCAGGTTCGTCATTTTCTCAAAGTTTGTGTCGATATTTGGGGGAATTTGGTTGGAGTTTGCTCAATTCTGTCCATTTTTTAAAAATCGTACTTACCAATTTCCTATGAATTGTGTGTTTAGGTGGACATGACGAAGGTTAAGATGGATGTGATGAGACCATGGATTGCACACCGAGTAACTGAACTTCTTGGATTTGAAGATGAAGTGCTCATCAACTTCATATATGGCCTTCTAGATGCGAAGGTAATTTAGACCACGCTTCCTTTTTTGATCTTCTTGGGGGCGTCATTTACATGTTCGATTGATAGTATCTATTTGGCAGTTGATAAACTTAAGTGACAGGGAAAATGTGAACTGTTTAATTTTCTGTTTCATTGTCTTTAACTCATGTATCCTCAGATACTCTGTAATGTCTTTCTTCTTTGAAAACACATTAAATGAGCTATGGAATGGAGCAATTATGGATGTGGAATTGCTATTTTAATCCAAACTTGAAGTGAAATTTCTGTGTGCTTTTTCATTTTTTTTTTTTTTGTGTTTTTCTTTGGCCGCTAGTAATATTTTGAAGGGCATTTTCTTTGCCTGCAGAAAGTTAATGGAAAGGAGGTTCAAATTGCGCTAACAGGATTCATGGAGAAAAATACTGGGAAGTTTATGAAAGAGCTCTGGTCGCTACTTCTCAGTGCACAAAATAATTCAAGCGGGGTCCCTCAGCAGTTCCTGGATGCCAAAGAGGAGGAAACTAGGAAGAAGATGGTCCCATTCTTTTTCTAAATTATGTGTGGCTCACTTTATGTAGTCATAGTGCCTATTTGTATAATGGTGCAATTGGGTCATTGTAGGCAGAGACGGATAGGATAGCAAATGAAATTCGGAGGAAGAAAGAAAAGGAAGCTTTGGAGCTTGAGCAAGAGAATACGAAGAAGAAGGTAACTTATAAATTTTTCCATGCAAGAATTAGTTTTTGTAAAGCTGGCCTTTTGTTTTTGACTTCCGTTTATGTTTCTTGAACTAAAGCTAGTCAACTCGACAAAGAACATGGTATTCAGCTTGCTTCTGCAATTATATGGGTTCATGTCCTTTACCTCAAACTGTAGGACGGCGAGGTTGACATGCTGAGGGCTAATATTGCTGCTTTTGAGCCAAGGTCAGCTGATGAGAAAGACACCAGTGAAAGGAATGGCTCAAGAGGAAGGAGCAGGTTAGACCTAGAAAGTACATTTGTTATTTGCTCAATTGTGGTAATATATTGCCTGCCTTTTTTTTGCATAGCCCCAAAATCTCTGCATCCTCCTGGAACCCTTTTAGTATAGATATTTTGGTCCATTTGTTCGTCTGGATTTAGATTGCCTGGCCGTAGTAAGAAAAATGGGAAGTAGCCTAATATATTGCTTGGTTGAAGACAGCATACAGAAGCTCGAAACCTAGGACTTCAGGTTCCTTGGCAAACAAGAAATATTCTTAGTGCAAGGATTATGTGAGTGTTTTGGTAGTTGTAAGTTATAAGAGGGTTTGTATCTAGGTTCGAGTTATCTATTATGGTGTTTATTGATCTTTATTATTTTAGGAAATAGTTAAGTTATATCAAGACTTAAGAACAGCCTTATTAAAATTTTTTTTAATTACTTTGATGTCATTTCTTCTGGAGGCTATTTCACGTTTTAAGGTTCTGTGTGGAGTCATATCGAAACTTTTACTTGAATTGGAAAGCAGCCCATAACTTTAGAGAACTTTTATTCGTGATAAATATAATAATTTTTGGTTGACTATTATCTGCCTTTGTATTCCATGGACAAAGTAAGTTCTCTTTGTTGGCAAAACCCTAACGAGATGAATGCAATTTATATCTCACAGGGACTTTTTTCTCTCTTGTTGTCTACCTAGTTTAATGGGAATATGTTGGAATTCTTTTTCTGGATTATCAACCAATAAGGTTTTCTTGTTGCCTAGTACCAATTGGTGTCATTCAAAACGCATGGCAGGTTCCTTGCTTTCAACCAATTGGCCGTTATGAATTTGGTTTTGTTTATTGTAGAGTTTGACACGTTGAGACTTGGTTCTAAAATTGCTGATCTTAGTTTGATTCCTAAAGCTGCCACAACTTCTATGTTTAGGCTTACTGGTTTTAGTGTAATTGTGGTTCTTATTGATTGGCTGGGTTGTTCGTTTTATATTGGTTCCTCGATTTATAATATGTGATTAAGTTTCAATTTACCTACTCAAGATTGATAGAGTTGAAGAGTTTATTGTTGTCTTGAGGTTTTCTTATGACTTCTGTCCATTTTTCTTCCCCGTGTACTCAGGAGATATATAGCCTCCTCCATTCTCACTTCTCATGTGGAATCGAGGTTTCCTGGTGCGGAAGTAGGCATATCAATGGATCGGCCTAGTTTTTTAGGTTTTCATTGCCATATTCTTTTCCACTTTATACGTTTTGGTGATATGCTTTCTGTAATTCCTTCTTTTAATTTTTAATATTATTTGAGGGTGGGGGTGTGGGGAGTAATTTTTGTGTTACTTGGTTCTAGTGTTTATTTTGTTAGCATTTAGTTCTTAGCATTGTTGATTAAATTAAAGGCTAAGCCGCACCTAGTAAGCAGCGTGTTGAGCTATTGTTACAACTATTTTGATATAAAATATGCTAGTGGATGCAATTTTAGCATATTACCCAGATTTGGTGGACTAATTATATTTACTGCATCTCCATAGGGTCTCTAAATCTCCCCATTCAGCTGGTCGACCTCTGTCACCTCGGTATTTATCCTGATTATGCTTTTGATATGCTGTTGTTATTTTGATTCTTGATGCTTTTCTTTTTGGAGAATTTCTTTGTATGAAGCTTTTGGGTTTCTTGTGCAGAGGCACACATTCAAGGTCAATAAGCAAGTCGTTTTCCAATTCCAGAAGTTGTTCAAAGTACGTTTTTATACTAGCAGAAAGAGTATGATCTTTATGGTTTAAGTTTAATTGACTTTATTGTATTCCCTTATCTTTTCTCCCCCAGGTCGAGAAGTAGATCTGGTTCTGAACCTAGAGGGCGCTCTATTTCCTCTGGAAGGATGTACCACTCTTCACCAAGACGGTCTGTCACACCTCGTCGGAGGCATTCTCCTCGGAAGTCTCTCTCTCCTCCAAAACATAGGTCTTCTAATTCTAGGCGTAGATCTACATCACGTTCATGGCGCAGATCACCTTCTCCTGTGCGACATAAATTCCGTTCTCCTATACGTCGCCGATCACGGTCTCCCATGTGGCGATCACCTGTGCGACATCGATCACGGTCACCTGTGTGGCGTAGGTCACGGTCACCGGTTCGAAATAGGCCAAGGTCGCCTATCAGACGTAGATCAAGGACTCCTATGCGACGGCGATCGGTAACTCCTGTTCGAAGAAGGTCACAAACTCCTGTACGACGGCGATCACCAATGCCTGTGCGACGTAGATCACCATCTCCTGCAAGATTGCGCTACCGTAGATCTCCATCAACTCCGCGGCGTAGATCTCCATCCCTACATCGAAATAGATCCCCTGTTCTACACCGAAGAAGATCACCAACTCCTCGATATAGGTCTCCTTCACCTCAAGAATGGAGTTCATCGTCTCCGGTTCGTTGTATGTCCCCCTCACCAATCCGAAGATCACCAAAGCTTAAGCAAAGGTCATCCATGCAATCTCCTAGAGGAACACGCAGGTATTTTGGCACTCCCATTTTTTATTTCTTTTGAGTGTCGTATGCTGCTAATATCACTCCCCTTATGGAGCTCTGGTGGACATGAATTTTAGTCCTAGTAGAGTTTTTTAATACTGCATGAGAAATTTGGCGGAATTGGGTAAGGGATTGTAATATGAACATGGTTGGTGTAATAGTCAGAATATTGGGTGAGATTCTATTACATTTTCACTAGGTTCCGTTTATCTGCGGTGTTCTTAATTTGTTAAGGTGGTTCTAACTTAGGAAATTAATGTGGCAGAACCCATGAAAAACATTCTCCTGTTCGTCGTGCCTTTCCAAGAGAGACTGGTGAAGGATCAGACTTGTTTGAACGTCGGCCTCCTGTTTCATCAATGTCACCACAAAGAGATCGAAGGAACCATAATGATATCCATAGAAAAGTGCCACCCTTGAGGCGTTCGGTATCCAAGTCTCCTTCCGTTTCAGAATCTCCAACAGCTGCAAGGAAGGGAAGTGCTAATGAAGATGGAAGGTTGCATCTGTAATACTACTTCTATTTCTTTGTTCATAATTCATGCAGTTTGTCTTGATATTTTACGGCTCCTGCAGGTCACGTAGTCCTTATAAATCCCCTGTGAAACAAACAAAAATACAGATGACTCGTGATGGCAGCTCAAGTCCTGCACCAAGAGCTAGAGGGCGTGAACCTCATCATGACAGTGCAGAGACAAGTGCAGAGGAGAAAGAAACTTCTTATGCCAGGTTGCCTTAGCCATGTCTAACTTTTGATGAATCATGAACCCTTTTTGTTCTAATAATGATGTGGAATGTTTGAATATTTATATTTTTGGGTCACTTGTTTATTTGTTTTTTGTTTTTGGATTTAGGGAGGATAGGGATCAGAAACTTAAGTATTCAGGGAAAAGGCCTTCACATTCGTCTGCAGCTGGTGAGCTTAAAGATAAACTTGAGAAGGTTCGCCCCAAGAACAAATATTCGCCTGAAAGAGTAGCTAGTCATCGCTCTGATGAAACCTGGGGCCACCCTGAGGGCAAGGAGTTGAGAAAGCAAGGCCAAGAAACAAAGAGGTTTGCTATTGTTACTGTTGTACATCTTTTCTCTATGTATGGTTGCATGCACAGAAGAATTCATCTGATGTATTGGTTTAATTTGCATGGGACAGTGGAAACCTTCCTGAGTTACTTCATCCTGCAGTTCCTGTTCCACGAGGTTCACCGGCAATTGATAAAGACACTTTGAAAAGTGAGAGAGACCCAGAATCATACCGTCGAGGTGGTTACAAAGCTGATAGGAAGAATCATTCTCCATCAAAAGATATAAAGGACAGTGATCAGCGTCAAAAATCCGAAACTGTCCTGAACTTGGCCAAAAAAGTTGAGAATAATCGAAGAGGTTTTATGGATTCTGGCTCCGAGGAAAGTGATAAGCACAAAGCTCAAGTTAAGGAAAAGAGAAAGCATAAACGATCGGAAAGGCAAGAGGTGGCATCCGATGATGATTCTAGTAGTGATTCCCAAATTGTTGAGAGGAAGGAGGCTAAAAGGAGGAGGAAGGAGGAAAAGAGATTGAGGAAGGAGCAAAGGCGTCATCGGCGGGAGGAGCGACACCGCAGAAGGGAAGAGAGGCGTGCAGAGAGGCGAAAATTGAAGTTAGTTGATACTGTTACTCTACTTCCAGATAGTGAGAAAAATCATGATGATTCTACTGATGGTGAACATGTTAAAAGGCTGAAGTCGCATGCCAGTTATGCAGAAGAGAATGAATCTGAGCAGAAAAGGCTTGAGATCGAGTTACGGGAAAAGGCTCTTAAAAAGCTTAGAGCAAAAAAGGGCGTTGGCCATTAAATGCGTTGCTGTGTTAGGACCTTTAGCTGTTATTTGACCATTTTAATACTGTTGCTCAGTTTCATGTTTTAAGAACTTAGTTTTTTTCGATGAGTGTATGATTGATAGCTGTTTAATGAAGTCTGTCTTTACTGCTGGCAGCTGAAATGGATAAATGAGGATTTCCTGAGCTAGTGTCTTGAATGCAACTTTATGCTGATCTTCCTGCTAGATTTACTGGTAATAATTGTCTTTCCTATGCTGGGGTTTTTGTTGTTTATAGGATATAGCAACCATGTGGTCGTGAAGGGATCTTATTGCCTTGAGTTGTGCTCGTCACATTTGAACATTATCGGGTCTGAAACATTATTTTTTTTAACCTTGCGAATTATTCGTTTATGTGCTGTGAATTTGAGAATCTTGCAGGTAGAAAACTCCAGTTTGTACCGTTGATTGATCTAGTTATTTATTCTTTTGGATGGAAAAAATGAATCTGAGGGTCTTGGCAGTCTCCATCTAACATACGTTTGATACTAAATTGGCTTTCTGGTTAATTGATAGATGAGAATATTGTCAACTAGATGACTTGGTTGAGCAGATCTTCTGCAGCTCCTCGTTTTATACCAAATCAGGTGAAGTGTTTCTATTCTTTGATGGGCTATCTTAAAGAAAGACTTCAGTGTCTATACTCTAAACATATTTGAATTCACATAAATTTCATATCTCACTGATTTTTTGTTTAACCTCTGTATGTTGGCAGCTTGAAAGCTGTTCCTGGGAGTTTGTTTTTCTATTCTACATGGTGCTTTAGACTCCTCTACATCCTGTTCCGATGTTGATACAGCCATTAAATCAATTCGGGTGCGTAATCATGTATGCCTTGTTTATCTGACTCCATCTCTGTTTCTTTGGTGGGGGTAGGGAAAGCATAATCATGTATGTCCTGTTTATCTGACTCCATCTCTCTGTTTCTTTGGTGGGGGTAGGGCTTGCCTTCTTTTTTTGGGTTTTTCCTCTCTCAGTTTTGTTTTTTTTTTTTTTGGGGGGGTTGGGGTTAAAATATGTTGACCATGGCAACTGTCTTGGAATGTTTACGTTGGCTTCTCCATGGCTTCAGCCAAGTAATTTTCTGTTGATTCAAATACTGACAGCTTGATTAATTTATATTTATGTCATTTTTTTTTCCAGAGAAATTGTTTATTCAGATTGTTTGGTCATTTGTTTATTAGCTGGTTTTTTTAAGAGAACTTTTATATTTGTGTATTATGAGGTCATTGGTAGTTCTTCTTAATGCACTGTTAGTTTATGCACCTTGACTGTGACTTTTAGAGGCACTTGGCATACTTTATGCATCTGGTTGGCATGGTTTCTGTGTTAGTTTTCAAGTCTTGTGAATCACATATTATTCGCTAACCAATTCAGGCTTTGCTTTCATCTGGGTTAACACCTTGGAAATTTTCTTCTTAATGTAGTTGCCCTAATCTTCTGTATGAGGGTTTTGCTTGTGTCAGATTGTGTGGCATGGAATGTCGTAATTGGTTTTGTACTCAACCTAGTTTAAGAGTTCTAGGAAGGTTTTGTGGTTGTCCATGGAAAGTGTTGCTGAGAGTTGGTCCGGTGGATGAATCTAACTTTTGATGTTACAATTTCTCTCACTTGATGGGTTTTTGGATAGAGAAGACCGGTTTAGAATCACATGCTGGTTTCTCTTTGTTAAGTTCTATCATCCATTTCTCAGAAATTTCTCCTTTTTTCTTTTTATATTTTTTTCATCGAGGAAACTTAGGCCGGGGAACTGGCCCACCTAGTTTGCATGGAATGTCTGTTGGGGATTTTAATTCTCTGGTAATTCTTTCCTAGTTCCTCTGATTTTCTTTGACTTGTAGCCTTGTAGGTGAGTACTTGATGGTTTGTGGTTATGCCCCCATTCTCTAGTTTGTTAACCTTTTGGATAAAAGAAGGAACAGATCATTGCAAACTTAAGCATCTATCTGTAGATTGGTTGAGTAGGGATTATATTTAATGGGTTTTGCTAAATGCATTCTGCAGAATTCTTCCATTACTGCTCGTGATTTTCTAGAATTCTGGTATTCCAGAGATGTTGTTTACTGTGGGCCATTGGACGTTTGCTGTATGTTAGACGTTGAGGCAACTTGGCCAATAATTCGCTGTTGTATTGAATGTGAAGCCTAGGAGTTAATTTAACGCTTTATAGGGTTGAGGTAAGTGATCCTTTGTCACCTTTTTTGTTCTCTTCAGCGATAGATGGACTGAGTAGGCCAACGGAGAAGGTTGAGGGGTAGTTTGGTCGGTTGTTTTGTGATTGGGAGTTAAAAAGTTGTGACTATGTTCTTTTCTGGTGATGGAGGATTCAAAAACTTTAAAAAGACTGTTGAAGTTTATTTCTGGTCTCAAGTTAAATACGGCTGACAACATAATTGGATATAAATTCTAGTTAAGGGAAGAAAAATAAAGTTGGCTTTGAATTGACCATTGAAGTATTAGGTCTCCCCTTAGATGGTAATCCAATGTCTAGGTTTTTTTGAGATCTTGTTATTGAGAAAGTTCAAAAAATATTATATGGGTAGAAGAAAACCTTTATTTCAAGGGCAGATAGATTAATGTTGGTTCTTTTTGTTGTGGCTGCTATTGTAGTTAAGTTCATGTCTCTTTTTAAAATACCTTGTTTAGTTGCTAGGAAGATTGAGGATTGGATGAGGGACTTCTTACGAGATGGAATGGGGGAGGGTAGGAGGATCACTTGATTTAGTTGGAGCTTGTGTCTAGGCCAAAAGCTAAAGACGATCGTTCTGTTGGGAATTTGTTAAAGATGAATTTAGCTTTGGTTAGGAAATGCTTTGCAGATTCCCATGAGCAAGATTCATTGTGGTAGCAAATATGAGATACAAACTAAGAGCATCTCGAACATTGACTCACATTTTACTCAAATTTGAGTAAAAAACTTGATTTGATTTAAAAAATTTCAATAGAAAAACTCAAAGAAGTTAAAAGAAGGAAAATCCAAATTTAAATAAGGACAAACTAAAATTTGAAAGAGGATAGAATATGACCATTAGATCTTTAATGAAAAATGAAATCTGACCATTGGTGATTTGAGTAAAGGTTTGAGTCTCTCTTGATTTGATATTAGTTTGGGTATTGCATTGGATTTTAGAAAAGGGTGAGGGTGGGAGATGCTCTAATAGGTGGGATGTTAATGGAGTTGAAAGGGATAGCTTTTGGAGTCCTTGGAAGCTCATTTCCCAGGAGTTACTTTACGTTTCTTAGTGGGTTAAGTCAGTGTTATTTAAGGTGTAAAGCGAATTAAAGCGAATTGGGCTCCTGAAGGCCTAGACGAGAAGCAAGAAGTAAAGCGAGCGCTTCATTGAAGCAAAACGAACAATATAAAAAATAAGCAAATATTTTAGTTTCATACTTTGATTACTTCCAAATATTCAAATTTTAACTTTACAAATACAAAATATTTAAATGCAATCAAAATAATAAATATTAACATATTTTAAATAGACAAGATATTAAATATTGAACAATATTGTATTCTAAAAATAATCAATTGACATAATCACGTCATCTAAATATAAAGTTAACAAATGTGGGTTCAACTTCCACCGTGATTGATTAATATCACCACTAAACAAAGCACTCACAAATTAATTGATCAAATACAACATATAGCAAATTGATTAATCAATTTGATTAACCAAACAAATTGATTAATAAGAGCATTCACATCAAAACAAATCGTTCAACATTATCTAATCATAATAAGACATGTTGTCATATGACGTCGTTACACGAATCAATCAATTTATGTTATATATATACGCATATAACATTATCTTTGCTAGGGTTTGGTTAATGTTAAAGAAGGAGGAGGAGAAAATAAAAAAATTGGAAGTAGGCGTTCGCTTTTCTCGCCTGGCTCGCTTCGCTCGCTTTTCACTACACTTGGTTAAGTGTTAAGTTTACTCTGGTAGATATAACAAGGGTTCATTTTTGGTAGGATACTTGAGTTAGGGAGTCTTCACTCTACAGTTTATTTCCTCGTCTTTATCGAATTGCTTGCTATATTGTTCATTGACTTGCATCTCTTGTTTGGTCCTACTCTTGTCTTGTTTCCTAGGATTTTGGTTTTGACAAACGTCTTCATAATAAGGATGTTTGGAGTTATTGGTGTTTCTCTATGTGCTTTAGTGTTTCCTTGACCCAAAATCAGCTTGATAAAAGATGTTGAATAACTGATCCAACTGGTGTGTTTTCATGTAAAGAATTCTTTGAGCCGTCATTCATGATTTCTCACTTCACTATTCCTTTCATCATTGAAGATTTGGGAAGCCAATGTGCCCCTTAAAGGTGCAAAGTTATGGGTCAACACAAATGATGTGTTTCAAAGGCGACCCAAGATTTATCTCCTCCCAGAGTGGAGTGTAATGTTTAAAAATGATAATGAGATCGTGGATTTTTTGTAGGCATTGTCTCATGGCACTTCCACTATGGAATAAGTTGTTTGATATTGTGGAACTTTGTTGGGTGGCCCCATGTCCATGTCATCTATGATTTGTTTGGATATATGAGTCCTGGAAAATGGAAGGATGAAGACCCTTTTTGTGTTTCCCTACTATTTGGGACATTTAGATGGAGAGAAATACGAAGATCTTTGAGGACAAACATGAGAGGTTATGAAAGATTATGGGACTGGTTGTATTTTTTTGTCTTATTTTTGGGCCCTCAGTGTTTAAGGATTTTGTGAATATTCGTCTTTTTGCATTGTGAGACACAGCTTCGTGTGTAATATAATATGGTCAATTTTCATTGTTGTGCTTGGATGATGTATGTTTTCACCAATCCTTGGTTGGATGACTCATGCACCTTAGTTGGTTTAGTAACTTTTCTTACCTCATTTTGTTAACAAAATTTACTGTTTCCTATAATAGAAGGTTATGTGGATAGTTTATCACCTTCTAAATTGGGCAAGAGGCAATGAACTGATACTAGTATAAAAAATATTGAAGGAATTATTAAAACTGCCGTCATGGGTAGGAAAAAATGTGTTGAAATGAATGATTGTTTGGGAGGGGGAAATCAAAACACTTAGCTCAGTTGCATGTAAGGCTAGACAGACATACTTAGAGATTTACATACATATATGGAATTGGGTATCTGGCTATTGCCTATAAAACCGACTTCTTTATTTGGCAATCTACTGGTCAATATCTCCTTGTTTTTGGATTGTAGAGATGAAATGTTGTTTAAGAAGGACCTGGTGCTTTTGTTGCATGAAGGTGGAATTGACAGATTCGTGGCAGTCGTAATGCATATGAACTGTGAGAAGGGTTTGATTTGGGAACATGCAAACTATAAGAGTAGGGTATGATTTCCTAGTCAAAATTTTCACATAAGTCAAGTTTTGTTTTAAATAAATGAGATTTTCTTTGAATACAAGGAATTTCTTGCATGGGCATCAGTTGTTCTCTCTATCTCTCTCTGTGTGTATATGTGTGTGTATATTTATATATAGACGTAGTGTATGTTGGGGAAGTTAGAATAAGGAAAGGTGGTCAATGAAAATTTTGACTGATCGCATTTTGACATTTGTGTGGAATGGTTGTCTTTAACTGTGAGGATGGATGAAGAGGGGAGGTGCTTTGGCTGTGTTACTTGGGCGTAGAGAAACTGGGAGGGCTACACCGCCACCGCATAGCATAGTGGAGAGGGACTTTAATGAAGTTAAGCTTTGAACGATTGTGGTTTAATGGATGTGGGATTTTCCGTGGTGTGGTATAGTGTTGTTTGGCAATTGAGAAGTATTATCAAAGATGCGTAGCTGAAATGCGGATGTTGAGAAGTATTATCAAAGGTAAATGTGGAACTAATTTTTTGTTTTTGAAAATTTGAAATGGCAGTGACAGAGAATAAAGGTATGGAGCAGTCGTATGAGATGGGTAGTAGTTGACAAAGCTGATAGGGGACTAGAGAGAGGCCAAGAAGAACATGGGTCAAGGCTTGAAGGATGTGGTTGCTCGAATTTTGACCTAGTGTATGGTTTAAAATAGAAACAGACTAGATTAGGATCGTACCTGATCATAGGCTTGTCGAGCTGAGTACCTTCTAGATTTTTCAGTGACTGCTTTGAATCTGTTCAAGTTTTTCTTGTGATCTCTGTTCCATAAAAGCCTAATGCCATACTGTAACCCCCACGATTCCTTTGAGTGAACACTTTTGGAATGATAACACACTGATTATGATGTTCTGATTGTCTGTTGTGATAATCTTTCGTATTTGTCAAAGTCTTTTGGTTTTGGTCACTAGTTTAACCAAGTAGAGCGTCGTAATTTTGACCAACTTTAACTTTAATTTCATCTCTGATGTAGGCATTGTTGCCTCGCATTGGTCAAGTAGCAGCATACCATGGTCATAAAGTTGCAACATGTATAGATATATTCTGCATAGCTGTTTACTTTTAAGCGTTTTCTCTCTCTTCTTTTGTCGTGGCTATGTCATTTAGAGTCTTGAAATTACTTTCTGTCAATGTGCAACTGTGCATACAATACAATTATAGTGTTGTTCAAATACTGCATTGCCTTCTGGTATCCTGGTTTGCTTCGCTCAATCGGAGTGATCTAGTTCTGCATGTTGTAGCTTCTAGTACGTGCACATATAGCTTAATGCTTTTGATGAATTAGCATGTGTTATCCAGCATCTGTGTACCCAACGATGAACCCCCAACCGTGGTTCCGGATCTCTGATCTTTTAGTCACCAAGGCAGTAGAAGCACTATTCATTATATACCTCAGTAAAAGGACTGGCTTAACGTGATATGTAAAAGGACTGGCTTAGCTCAATCCTTTTTTTTTTTTTTGGTTTTTCTTGTCTTCAATCTTTAGTATATTTCCAATGAAAACATATTTTAGCTGTATTTTAAGAGAACGAAGTAGGAACTGGTGTACGAAATATACCCCATTTGTTTGCACGTAGTTGAGTCCAAGGATGATTTCTGCATTGTAGTGGTATGGGTTTGAATTTTTCAGTATACATGCTCCTAAATATTTGGTGATTAGGTACACATTTACAATTTTCATATACCTTAATTCATACATATTAGATTTTGGCATTTTCCTAATTTTTTGAATTTCTTTTATTAGATAAAGAGGTTTCTTAAATTAAGGGATTTAAAATCTGTTTGAATTTTGAAAAGATACTCTTAAAATTCTTGTATGCCAATAATATTTTCTTCTCCGATCAGCTATTGATCGTTTCTCTACCCCCATGTTCTCTCTCAAATTCGTTCTCTCTCCCTATTTTTTTTTTTTTGATTGAGGCTATTTTCACCCACAAATACCTATTTTCACCTACAAATATTTATTCTCATTCCATTTAATTTTCTATTATCAATTGATTAAGTTTGCCATTTTTATAATCATACCATTTGTAATTAAATTTATCTCATATTATATGCAATCCATTAGTAACTAAGTTTATTTATTTTATGTACACTCTTTTAATGTACCTATCAATTTGTGACTAAACTCACTCCATTAATGACTAAGGTGGTGTTTGATTAAATTGAAAGCTGAAGTCTGAAAGTTGAATATTGAATTTGTAGACTGTTTGGTATCCACTGAAATTAAAGTACTGAATTAAATCAAACTATTTGATAATTATACAGAACTGACGTTTGAAAATAAATAAATATTTTAGTTTTACCTTTCCACTATTTAATTTAAAAATATGTTTTTATCTAATAAAAAATGACAATATATCAAATCAATAATAAATTGAATAACACAATAATTGAATAATAAAAATTGATAAAAAAAAAAGGAACAACGACAAATAAATAATCGAATCACAAAAAGTGAACAATAACAAATTAAGTTACACAATAAGTGAACAATAACATTTAATAAAAAAAATAATTAATAAATAATTGGATAACAATAAATAAAAAAATGAATAAATAATCAAATTAAAAAAATAGAATAAATTAAATCTCATTAATAATTTATGTGTGTATGTGTGTGTAATTTGTACTTGTGTGTGAGTAGTTTGGGTGGGTGGGTGTGTGTACAGTATATGTCTGTGTGTGCATGTGGGTGTGCATTGAACGTAGGTGTGTGTTTCAGCATGTTTATTTGCAACAGACGAGTGACGAAAAAAAATAAAAATTAGAAGAACACCTATTATTTGACGAAGACGACCGACAAGGGGGATAGATATGTTAGGAGTTTTGGAGAACACTAATTAGAGTTTTAATAAGATTGTAAAATATTTTGGAGTATAATTGTTATATCATAAATATTATTAAAGATGGTTTTATTGAGCGCTTTCAGCTTTCAGAATTAAGTAAGAGATCTCCTACTTAATATTGTAGCTTATTTTAAATGAGCACTTAACATATTAAGAGAGTTGAAATTTTAGTTATCAAACTAGCTTAATTAATAAGTGTTAAATACATTTATTTTAAGTGCTGAATTTGAGTTAACAAATACACCCTAAGTCTATCCCAGTAAAATCTATATAATAAAGTACAATACAATTTAAAAAATAAATAAAATAATTTTTATTTTTCGAGATTGAGATCTCTTTAAATTTTATTTTAAAATTAATCTGACAGTTAAAATTAACACTCCAAATTTAATAGGGAAAATATGCCTCTAAGGATGTCTTTGGGTTGACTTTTTAAAAGTACTTTTAAAATTTATAACTTCTCATAAGTATTTAAAAAAAAAGTAGTTTTTGAATCTGTCTCACAATCACCACAACTACCACCACTCCCCTATTGTCGCACGACCATCACTATTACTACCACCATTGTCGCCTCACCACCACACCACCCTAACAACCCCCACCCCACAACCATCACCACTACAACCATTGTCGCCACCCCACCACCACCACCAGTGTCGTCGCCACCACCCCACCATTACCATCATCATCACCACCACCACCACCACCACCACCACCCTACCAGCACCATTATTGCTATCGCCACCCTACCAGCACCAACCCCCACTGTCCCACCATCACCACTACTACTGTCACCCCACCACCACCACCCCCCACTCCTATCGCCCTACCACTACCATCCCCATTACCACCATCACCACCACCACCACTATCATGGCCATCCCATCACTGTTCAACCATAACCTCTACTACCACCACCCTCACTGCCACTATGGCCACCCCATCGCCACCACCCCCACCTCCACCATAACCCATCACCATCCATTGCCGCCTACCATCGTCATCAAATCATTGTCACCCACACCACCACACATATCACAACTATTTATCATCGCTCACCACTGTCATCGACCCTTATTACACTTACTACCACCACCCCCACCGCCACTATTGCCACCCCATCGCCACCACCCCCACCCCCACCATAACCCACCACCATCCATCGTCGCCTACCATCGTCATCAAATCATTATCACCCACCCCACCACACCTATCACAACCATTTATCATCGCTCACCACTGTCATCGACCCTTATCACACTTATTACCACCACCCATCATTGTTCAACCATAACCTCTACTACCACCACCCCACCGCCATTATTGCCACCCCATCGCCACCACCCCCACCACCACCATAACCCATCACTATCCATTGTCGCCTACCATCGTCATCAAATCATTGTCACCCACCTCACCACACCTATCACCACCATTTATCATCGCTCACCACTGTCATCGACCCTTATCACACTTACTACCACCACCTATCACACTGTCGTTCAGAAGTACTCGTTGTCGCCTCACCACCACCATTGCCAACCACTATCGTCGTTGCCCACCACCACCCATAACCATCACCATTGTCGTCGTCACCCTTGTTGTCACTATCATAATCATCACCTAAAATTCACCACCACCACCGCTACTACTGCCTACCACCACTACCACCGCTCACTTCTACTGTAATTTGTGCTTAAATTCCTTTCTATCTCTTTTATGCTTGTGATGTGATCTTGAGTGTGAATATAAATATATTAATTGTTGATTATTTTTTTATTACTCCGTGCTTTCAAGCACGAACAATAACTAGTATTAATATATCTTTTTACTTATAACCATCACCCAAATAAAAAAAAATCTATAATCACAAATTATTCTCTCCTCTATATCTTTTAACTACAAGAGGTGCTTAATTTTTTTTTTGCTCTCCTATATATTTGTGATTTGATTTTAGGTGTGAAAATCAATATGTTTATTGTTGACCATTTTTTTTTATTACTTTGTGTCTTAAGGCACGAGTAATAACTAGTCTATATAATAAAATACAATATAGTTCAAATCTCAAAAGATAAATAAAATAATTTTTACTTTTCACGGTTGAGATCTCTTTAAATTTACGTTAAAATTAATCCGATGACTAATATTAACACCCAAAATTTAGTAGGAAAAATAGATTCCTAAGGGAGTGTTTGTGATGACTTTTTAAAAGTGCTTGTAGGATTTATCTATATTGTTTATAAATATCAACATCTGTGAAAAATTTTAATTTTTTATTTTATCCCTAATTTTTATTATAAAGTCATTGATACCCATATATTAGTTTATTCCTATACTTATTTGACTTCTAAGTTCTTTTAAACTCTTTTATTAACAATATTTTACTTCTAAATTATATATTACTGTCATTCAATTTTTATTTCTTATACCTATTTAAATTCTATATTTTAAATTTTTTTGACTCTTTTATACAACAATATCATATTATTTCAATGCAAAATATAGTATTGCAATATAATCATTTTTTTTAAAAAAATAATAAATTTATAGTTAATTCAATGTACAAATACTCAATAATGACAATATTATAATAAAAATTTATTATAAATATAAAAGGAAATATCTAAGAGGTTGGAGATGTATCTAAACAAATAACATATTCGATACTCAAAGAGGGGTATAATAGATTAATAATTATGCTTGACAATAATTAAAATAAAATTAATTTAAATTACATAATTTATGATTTAATTTAACACTTAAAATTGTCCATAGAGAACAAAACACATGGTAAATAAAAGAAACGGAAATGGAAACAGTCACTAGAAACTCAAGAGCCCGAAGGTCTAGTTGCTCGACCACCCCAACGACGGAGGATCTCATTTTGCTTTGCCTCGACGCTATGCATGATTTCTCATAGATTCCTCCTATCACCCGTCTTAGTATGGGCCTACTCTGCCTCTCTCTCTTCCTTGACATTCAAAGTATCTTGCACCTTATCGGTGCCATGTCCTGGCGGTAACTCCTCCCTTGTTATTTGTCCTCTAGTGTGGCCCTAGCTCCTCTGAAATGATACCTCGCTCAAGAATCCCATTAGCTTAAACATATTTGTATTCACATCCAAAATCAAATCACAAACATAAAGGACAAAGAAATACATTTAAGCACCAGTTATAGTGTTGGGAGGCGACAATGATGGTGGTGGGAGACGGTGATGGTTGTGGTGGGTGGCAAGTGGCGACGACCGTGGTGATAGTGGCAGACGTGGGTGACAACGATGATGGTAATGAGTTTTGAGTGACGATGGTGGTAGTAGCAGCCATGAGTGACAGTGGTGGCGGATGTGGGTGGTGGTAGGCGACAATGATGGTGATTGATAGTGGTGATGGTGATGGTGGTGGTGGTGGGGCGACGACAGTAGTGCGCAATGATGATGGTGATGGTGGGCGACGACGGGTGCTTTTAGACAATAGTATGATGGGTAGTGACGAATGACGGTGGTGGTAGGTGTAGTGGGGGTGGATGACAATGGGTGGTGGCAGTGGTAGGCGATGACGGGTGGTGGTGGATGACAGTGGCTGGTAGTGATGGTGGGCGACGACAGGTGATAATGGGTGGTAATGGGTGTTGATAGTGGACAATAGTGATAGTGAGATGATGGTAATAGTGATAATAAATATAAGAATGATATGATGATGATGGTGGACGACAATGGTAGCAATTACTGATGGGTGACGATGATGGTGGTGCTACAGTGGGGGGGGGGTAATGGTGGGGGTGGCGACGATAGAGGTGATGACGATGGTGGTAAGGGTGATAGTGGGACAGTGAAGATGGTGGTGGTGGGTGCAGTGGTGGTGGCGACGACAGTGCTGGCGATGGTGGTGGGGTGGCACTGGTGGTTGTAGGGGTAATTGTGGTGGTGGAGGTGATAGTACAGTTTCAAACACTATTTTTTTTTAAAAAGTATTTATGAGAAGGTAGAAGTCCTAGAAGCACTTTTAAAAAGTCACTCTAAACACACTTTTAGAAGCCTATTTTTTTCATTAAATTTGGGATGTTAATATTAGTCGTCGAATTTATTTTAAAATAAAATTTAAAGAGATCTCAATCGCAAGAAACAAAAGTTATTTTGTTTATTTTTTAAGATTTAAATTGTATTATACTTTATTATATAGACTAACTAATGCCTGTGTCTGAAGGCACGACGTAATAAAAAAAATGACAGGGGTGTTAGTATTACGCGTGTACAAACTTCAGGGGTTTGTGCGTAATATTTTAAATGTTAAGGGGTTTGAGTGATTAAGTGACAAATCTCAGGGGTTTGAGTGTAATTCTCTCTAAAATTATTTGTGATCCAAACCTAAAAATAATTCAAAATGCAAGCAACCGATTGGTGGATTACATGAGAATAATTAAAAAAAAAGGGAGAATAAAAAGCTTAAGAAAATTCTAAAAAAAGAAGAGAGAAAATATCCCATACCAAGTCTAAAACGGTGCATTGAGAATAAGGAAATGGAATTCGAACAAAGAAATAAATGATTAGAACTATATGTCTGCTCATAGAAAAAAAGGGCCTGCTATACCCAAGGAAAAAGCAACACAAATCAAGTAACAGAATCACTTAATATCTGTGTTAGTAACCATGAACTGTACTGATGCTCCGCTTAATGTCTATTGTTCTGGACATTAAGAACCACTAAGCCCATGTAAAGATTACTATCAAAATTCAAACAAATATTCCAAAGATTACATGTGATATCAATAACCAAACTAATTGTGTGGTGAATGAGATTATACTTCACTGTAGATGATGGGCCAATAAATCTTGGGCTTCTTGTTTGAAGTAATTAAAGAATTGCTTCCAAGTTGATTTTGCGACTAAGGAATTGCCTCCAAGTAATTAGGAGTTTTCAAATTTTTATCTAAAAACACTGCTTAAAGGTACAAAAACACTACTTAAGGTGAAACATAACACACCCCATGCATAGAGGATACCTGATCAATACTTTATAAGTGCTGCTTCTGTTATTTTAGGAGCGGCTCCTCCATAGTTTGCACGTTGACCTGCTTTGATAAAATAAAAAATTCAATTAGATCAAAAAATTCCACTGAAGATTAGATTTCTTGAACTTGATTGGGCTGCTTCTAGTTTTCCCATTTCAAGTAAATACCACACATGGATCAGAGAATCTGTTGGAATCAAAAGCTTCTAAATTGCTTCCTTCAATCAAAACATTCAGAAACTGCATATACTTTGATTTCATAACCATTACCTGAAATTAATTATGTAAAAGAAGTAAATCAAATTTATTCATTCACATTTCACACAAATAAAGAACACGTACTACCAAAAGAAAACAGTACTTGAGCTACAGTAATGGATTATAAAAGCAGTAGTCTATTACAACACACACAACTCCTGGTCATAATCAGGATAAAAACGAAGTGTAAAAAAATCACTGCACGTCCAACTGCGCCAAAAAATTGTCAAGTTTGCACTCTGGCTGGCATAAAGCTTGGTATTAGATCAAGCATCCTTTCACCTTGAAGAACTAAAACCCCACACACAATCACTTCAGCAATCGAATCCGGCAAGTCTAGCCAAACGAATTGAAGTCCTTGAATCGTGCTTGGCGTGGCTAGCCAATGGCATTTTGACCACAATATAATTGGGTCACTTGAATAGCTCATTAGGCATGGTAATAATTCTATCAACAGTATCTACATGACACCATCGTCTATATCAATTCCATGAAATTGATCAAACTGATAGCAACTTAATATACAGAAAAAATAAAATTTCAGATTTACAACAAAATATTTAAAAACCAAAAACATTAAACCAATCACAAATTGTATCAATTAACTAAAATTCTTCACATAAAAACCAACCACAAATAATTTAAGAGCCAGTGTGGTGATAGTGTTGCATGTACGGTGCGTGTAGTGCATGTGTGTGTGTTTTTGTGTGTTGTGCGTGTTTGTGTCTCTGCGTGTGTGTGTATGTTCTCTGTGTGTCTACGTGTGTGAGTGTGTTCTTAGTGCATGTATGTGTTTATGTGTTGTGGGAATGGTGGAGTGAGAGGGAGGAGTTAAAGAGGAAGGACAAGAGTAGAGAGAGAATAGGGTTTATACCTGGATTGTGGGCTACTAGGTCTGGTGGCTTGGATTAGGCAGGAGTGAGAGAGAGAAAGAATGACAAAGAAGAACTAGAGAGAGAGAAAGGAGAGAGGTACTTGTCATGGTTCGTAGTAGAGACAGTGGTTGGTGTAGATCCACAAAGAGAGAAGAATGAGAGAGAGAGGGAGGTTTTGTCGCCGTCGCTATGGGGCTGGTTTCGTCTAGTGAACTTGGGCTTTGGTGGAGCTGTGAGGCGGAGGACGGAGAGGGAGCGGGCGTGAGTTAGAGAAAAGGGAGATGCGAGAGGGGGTCTCTAAGAGAGAAAACAGATGAAGACAGAAGTGGCATGGTCGATTGGAGAAGTCAGAGAGGTACAAATAGAGAAGAAGGGGAGGATGAGTGAATTTTGCTGATTAGGGTGTCATTGAAGGGCGGATTTCAAAATTAAAATATTTAGGCGAGATAATAATTCTGACAAATTAATTTGGTGCATTGGATCAATAATTTTAAAATGATTTGTGATGTCAATAGCTTGAGACAAATTGGACAATCTGAGCCGCTCTTTGTTTTTAAAATTCAAAACTCATTCTACTTTGTTGTATAGATATGAGAAAGATAAAGAGTTCAAATATGATGAAACTGGATAATTTAAGAACTTTAATTTTCCAATATGTTTTAATTATAAGTAAAATTTCTTAATTAGTTTTATGAGAGCAGTTATTTTATTGTTAGGGGTATGTTAGATATTTATTTATCAAATAGATTTTTAGTCTAAATCTTTTGTTGCTTGGACTTCTAGTTTAATAAATATTAGGAGGTGTACCAACTTTTAAAAAATTCAAATTATTTCCATTGTGGCTTTGACATTACGAGTTTTGATGATATACAAAAGTGGATTTATGTACCACCTGTTAAGTATTTAATGCAGTAATAAATGAGAAGAGTCAACACAAGCAAAACACAGTTTAAGTGGTTTGGTTAAGGTGACCTATTCCATTGTGAAAGGCTAACATGACCTGAGTGTTTTATTATTTCAAGGAATATAAGGTACTCAAGTATGAGTAATAGGTGTGATATGTACCCCCTATATAGGTGGGGCTTACAATTTATAAGCGCCTCCAAGCAGATTGAGGTGCCTTTCTTGTATCAATTGAGGTAGTTTGGTGGAGGTGGTGCCCTTCTTGTAACAAGTGAGACAATTCCGTGGAGGTAGTGACATGTGCGTCCTAAGGAGATCCATTCGTCTGTTAGTTATGGATTGAGTCTCTTATTATGAGGCAGTTGACTTGACTTTCCCGCAAGATGGTGTGGTTGACCTAACTTCCTCCTTGTGATGGGCCTGACCTGTATTCCTAAACTGGGCCTTGACTGTGATTTTGGGCCTAATATGTAATTTTAGGCCTGGTCTGGGTAGGGCCCATCATTTGCCTCTATGCCCTAAGCTCAATGGGATTTAGGGGAGAGGACATCAGTAAGAAATCCTGTCCTTGTCCTCTTTTAGTAGTTGAACTCTGATAAGGGAGAGGTAGGCATAGTGGGGTTGTGGAGAAGGAGTTGTGGGTGGTTCATAAGAGAGCTGTAGTCGAGTTTCTAGAGACTGAGGCTACTTGCATAAGAATAAAGGCGGATTTAGGCCGAGCTTCTGGAGACTTGCGAGAGAGTGGCTAAGCTAGAGACTAAGGTTGCTTACGTGAGAGTAGAAACAAAGTTAGGTCGAGTTTCTAGTGACTCACGAGGGAGCCGCTAAGCTGGAGACTGAGGCTACTTGCGTGAGAGTAGAGTCAGAGTTAAGCCAAACTTCTATCGACTCGTGAGGGATTCGCTAAGCTAGAGACTGAGGCTGTTTGCGTGAGAGTAGAGGTAGAGTTAGGCCGAGCTTTTAGCCGCTCGAGAACCTCTCTCTTAAGAAACGGAGAAGAAGAGGGAGAGGGCAGTGAGGGTAGCCAGAGGGTGCTGGTGACAAGAGACGCCCATCGGTGTTGGCAGTGAGGTGTTGTGCAGAAGGTACAAAGCCAACAGAGCATGGGCATTGGGCACGAGAGGCAAGGAGCACGAGAGGAAAGAGGTGCCTGAGGAGAGAACTCCATATGAGAGGAGGTAGACGCTAGGGGAATTGCTTAAAGAAATGGGCACGCGTGATGCAACAGGCGACGCGCCCATACTGGCAAGGCAGGCTCCAAGGCGAGGGTTGTGAGGTACGCTGGTTGGCGAGCGGGCGTTGGGTGTATAGGCGCATGGGTGCAGGTGCTTGGCACATGGGTAATGGCGTTGGGCGCCGTGGATGAGAGTGCTAGGGGTGAGGGCATTGGGCGCCGCAGGTGACGGCGCTAGGCAGAATGGGCATGGGCACCATGGGCGTGGGCGTTTGGCTGGGCTTTGGCACTATGCGCCTAGCTGGTGGTTTCTATTTTTTGTTCTCCCCTATACGTGAGCACTCAGCTCATCTGGCTTTGATGACATCCTCAATGTTAATGTATTTTTGGGCTTTTGATAGTAATTCTAGCATGTTCTTTAGCGGGTGCTTCAAAATTGAAAGCATAAGGTTGGATGAACGTAACCATTCTATGAAGGCAGCCATGACGACTTTGTCATATGACTCTTCAATTTGGAGGACTTCCTCGTTAAAATGAGTGAGGTAACTCCTTACACTTCCATTCCGGTCCTGCTTGATGCCGAGTAGGTGGGTGGTAGGTTTCTGGTGTCGGCATCTCCCAATGAAGTGTGAGACGAAGGACATGCTTAGTTCAACGAAGGAGTTAATGGAAGCCGGGGTAAGCTTGACAAACCATTAGCGAGTAGAGCCCTTGAGGGTGGTAGCAAAAGCCCTGCACATGATCTCGTCTGGTATGTTGTAAAGTTGCATCAAGGATTTATAGGTGTCAAAGTGGTTTAGTGGATCTTTGGAGCCATTCAAAGCTTTCACGGTTGACATCTTGAACTTTGGGGGGAGAGGGTAGTTGACCACATTAGCTACAAATGGAGTGTTAGTGCGCCTAGCAAGGTAGTCGACTGTTTCCGGTGCCTGCTCCTTGATGGCGTTGAAGACATCGCCTTGCTGATTTTACACCTCCTTAATTTTTTATTCCCGTTGGTTAAGGATGCCCTCTTAATTATTGTTATAGTAGCTTTCATGGTCCATGTATTGGTTTTTTTCCTTGTCTTTGTGCATAGGAAGGTCACTAGCGCGGGAGGACAAAGTCGAGACATAAGGAAGAGGAGCTGAGGTGCTTGGGTGCTGAGGAGGGACGCCTTGTCGCTGCAAGGGGGTGCCTTGGGTAGATTGCCTGGGGTGTTTCTCCTCTTGGAGGGTGGGGTACAACTCCTTGAGGGTATCCGGTGAGCATCAACTAGAGGATCTACTAGTTTTTTGTTCACCAACAGGTACATTGTCTCTAGTAATTGTTGTCTGGCTACAAAATTTGCCGCAACGACAAGGTTTGCTGGTGGAGGCAGGACCTCGTCACGACTTGGTGGACCATTATCTTTCGTTTGTTGATTCATGGAACTAGTTGTAATAGTCATAAAATGGAAAGAAAGTAAAACAAAATAGAAAGATAGTAGAAGATTAAGTCGTTTCCCACAAACGACAACAAACTGATGATGTACAAAAGTGGATTTATACAACACCTATCAAGTATTTATTGCCCCAACATAAGCAAAACACAGTTTAAGTGGCTTGGTCAATGTGACTTACTCTACTGTAAAAGGATAGGATGACCTGAGTGTTTTATTGCTTCAAAGAGTGTAGGGTTCTCAAGTATGAGTGAAAGGTGTGAGATATCCCCTTGTACAGGTGGGACTTACAATTTATAAGCGTCTTCTAATAAATTGAGGCGCCTTTTTCGTATCAGTCGAGGTACTTTGGTGGAGGTGGTGCCTTTCTCGTAATAGGTGAGACAATTCTGTGGAGGTGGTGACGTATGCGTCCCAAGGAGATCCCTTCGCTTGTTAGTTATGGATCGAGTCTCTCATCATAAGAC
Source organism: Ilex paraguariensis (assembly GCA_963454935.2). Taxonomy (NCBI): domain Eukaryota; kingdom Viridiplantae; phylum Streptophyta; class Magnoliopsida; order Aquifoliales; family Aquifoliaceae; genus Ilex; species Ilex paraguariensis. The sequence continues at coordinate 309,221 of CAUOFW020001203.1, read as the reverse complement.
AACTGACTTGACTCTCCCTGAAGATGGCGTGGTTAACCTAACTTCTTCCTCCTATGGTGAGCCTGACCTGTATTTTTAAACTAGGCCTTTTAGTTGGGCCTTGACTTTGATTTTGAGACTTATCCGTAATTTTGGACTTGATTTGAGCCGTGACCATCACGTTCAACTATAGAATCAATGTGATTGATCGAGAATAAAATTTTGTACATCATACTATTGAAAAAATATGCTGCATTTAACTACCTCCCGTGTCCCCATTTGTAGATCACTCCTCTCCCCTACCCCCACAAAAAAGAAAAAAAAGGTTTTGAGAACTCTTATCAACATTTATCATGTAATTTTTTATATTTTTGTTTTTTTGCCTCCCCCTCTCTCAGACTTGTTACAGGTGAGAATTTTATGCATCGGATGTAATTTTTCTGTTCTCCACCTCCAATAACCCGCCACGATAATGTGAATATAATGTAGAGCATGTTTATCTTTTTTTTTTATTTTTTGGGAGGAGGGAGGGGGGACTTGAACCCTTAACCTCAAGAAGGCAATGCCTTTCACAAGGTAAGGAATACCATTAGACCAAAGGCCTGTTGGTCTAGAGTAGGTTTATCATTGATGAACATACAAAGGTAAATATCAGGTAATATATTTTTTAAAAAAACTAGGAAAATTAGTTACACAATACTTTCATCAGCAGAAGACTTTATTTGAGATATTTATTTGGGGATTCAATGCATTGTCATCATTAGATTAACATTATGTTTCAACATTGAATGAAGTTTCATTATCAACTCTAATGGTTGCAACGTATTATGGCTTTAATCAACATCAAATAGCATTAGGTTCTTTAATTTAAGGACAAATAATATTGTTATATAAAGGAAACCAAGTTCAAAAACAAAACACGAAAAGCAAAAGTGTTAATTTGGGAATGGGCAATCTGCACGGGTAGCTCAACAGTGTAGGGTTGAATCTGGACGAACCATAGACCCAGATGTCAGGATTTAGATTCTTGTTGATATTTCTCGGACTTAACTGATATACGTTGTTTACGAGTGATTGCTGGTATTTGAGGTTTACACTTTTGTAGGGATAGGTCCAAAGTGACCTTGTCTTGAAAAGGTTCCTCATTAATCAAAAAAAAAAAAAAAATGGGGAATGAGCAAAATGTGAAGGCCCTTTGGGGAAAACAGAATTAATCTAAAGGAGGCCAACATTAAGTTTGACGTGATCTCTCTCATGCCATCCAACCCTTTGTCTCGCAAGAATTCAGTAAACCCTCGATAAGACTTGCTACATTTGCACGACTTTTCTCACTCCTCACAAGAAGCATCATCTTCCAAACCAGTAATTAATCATTAGTATAAATGTATAATTCTCATTGGACCTGACCCATTCCATGATCAACTCTTCTTTTTTCCTTCTGAAATATAGAAAGCCTTGGCCAGCCGTTAAAGCCAATACACCATGGCACGTAAAATACCATGTCAAAAAAGCCACAGCACTTCACATGAACCATCAAATCCAAAAGATATATCAAGTTATAAGACACAATCAAAACTAGGAATGAGATTAAATTTTCGACCATGGGAATTCTTCAATTTGGGCAGTTCCAACTTCCCTACTTCATGTCATTCCTCAACAATTTTGCTTCAAAGACATTTAATATCATCCAACAAAAAGTCACATATGTTTCCAATACATCGAGCCGAAGGTTGTTNAAGAAAAAAAAGGTTTTGAGAACTCTTATCAACATTTATCATGTAATTTTTTATATTTTTGTTTTTTTGCCTCCCCCTCTCTCAGACTTGTTACAGGTGAGAATTTTATGCATCGGATGTAATTTTTCTGTTCTCCACCTCCAATAACCCGCCACGATAATGTGAATATAATGTAGAGCATGTTTATCTTTTTTTTTTATTTTTTGGGAGGAGGGAGGGGGGACTTGAACCCTTAACCTCAAGAAGGCAATGCCTTTCACAAGGTAAGGAATACCATTAGACCAAAGGCCTGTTGGTCTAGAGTAGGTTTATCATTGATGAACATACAAAGGTAAATATCAGGTAATATATTTTTTAAAAAAACTAGGAAAATTAGTTACACAATACTTTCATCAGCAGAAGACTTTATTTGAGATATTTATTTGGGGATTCAATGCATTGTCATCATTAGATTAACATTATGTTTCAACATTGAATGAAGTTTCATTATCAACTCTAATGGTTGCAACGTATTATGGCTTTAATCAACATCAAATAGCATTAGGTTCTTTAATTTAAGGACAAATAATATTGTTATATAAAGGAAACCAAGTTCAAAAACAAAACACGAAAAGCAAAAGTGTTAATTTGGGAATGGGCAATCTGCACGGGTAGCTCAACAGTGTAGGGTTGAATCTGGACGAACCATAGACCCAGATGTCAGGATTTAGATTCTTGTTGATATTTCTCGGACTTAACTGATATACGTTGTTTACGAGTGATTGCTGGTATTTGAGGTTTACACTTTTGTAGGGATAGGTCCAAAGTGACCTTGTCTTGAAAAGGTTCCTCATTAATCAAAAAAAAAAAAAAAATGGGGAATGAGCAAAATGTGAAGGCCCTTTGGGGAAAACAGAATTAATCTAAAGGAGGCCAACATTAAGTTTGACGTGATCTCTCTCATGCCATCCAACCCTTTGTCTCGCAAGAATTCAGTAAACCCTCGATAAGACTTGCTACATTTGCACGACTTTTCTCACTCCTCACAAGAAGCATCATCTTCCAAACCAGTAATTAATCATTAGTATAAATGTATAATTCTCATTGGACCTGACCCATTCCATGATCAACTCTTCTTTTTTCCTTCTGAAATATAGAAAGCCTTGGCCAGCCGTTAAAGCCAATACACCATGGCACGTAAAATACCATGTCAAAAAAGCCACAGCACTTCACATGAACCATCAAATCCAAAAGATATATCAAGTTATAAGACACAATCAAAACTAGGAATGAGATTAAATTTTCGACCATGGGAATTCTTCAATTTGGGCAGTTCCAACTTCCCTACTTCATGTCATTCCTCAACAATTTTGCTTCAAAGACATTTAATATCATCCAACAAAAAGTCACATATGTTTCCAATACATCGAGCCGAAGGTTGTTTAAATCACTAGCAATTTCAGGCTTAGTCCTCTATATCACCTACATACTCTTATCTGCCCATCAATGTTGCCATTCATCTCTCTTCTTCACCAACTCAAAGCAGAAATGGAGTCCCTATGCTGGCCCCAACTCTCCTACCAATGTCAACCACTTAGTTTTTGGAATAGCAGGTTCATCAAACACTTGGGGACACAAGAAAGGTTACATAGAAGCATGGTGGAAACCAAACGTAACCCGGGGTTATCTCTTTCTAGACAGACCTCCCATAGAGAACCTTCCATGGCCTTCATCTTCTCCGGCTTTTCGAATTTCCGAAGATAACTCAAAATACAATGCGTACCACAAACACAGAATGCCATTTGCAATCAGAATGGTGCGTGTGATAGAGGAGACATTCAAGGCAGAAAATAGAGGTGATATAAGGTGGTATGTCATGGCGGACGATGACACAGTTTTGTTCATTGATAATTTGGTAGATGTTCTTTCCAAATATGACCATACCAAGTACTTCTACATTGGCACAAACTCGGAGTGTGCTCTGTCGAATTTCTATAACTCGTATGAAATGGCATTTGGGGGAGCTGGGTATGCTTTGAGTTATCCATTAGCACAGGCAGTGGCAAAAAATATGGATTTGTGTATCAAGAGATACCCAACTTTGTTTGGCAGTGACCATATGTTACAGTCTTGTATAGCTGACCTAGGAGTCTCCTTAACTGGAGAAAAAGGGTTTCATCAGGTAATTGTGCTTTTGGATCACCTTTTCTGGTTTGGTGCACCACATTCATAGCTTTATCTATACAAATAATATTAGTTGAATCTAATTTGGTTACCATCCTATTGCTAATGGTGGACCAGCTTCCAATCTTAGATAAGGTTCAAACTTCAAACCCAATATGATGACACCATCAAATTATGCTAACAAATTAATTAGGTCTGAGGGACCTATCTTATCGTTATATGTGACAGGCTTTTAGGTTAAGTGCAAAAATATAACTTGTGATACAAAAATCGTGTTACAGCATCTTATATTTAGCTCCGATTTGCAACTAGATCGATATAACTGCAATGGTTTATAGTGAACTTTTACCGTTGGGATTGACCTTTAAACATAATAGGTTTCGAGCCAACTATAGTCGTGTATTCTGCTATTTTTTTTTCTTTCTAAATTTTCTCTTACTGAATGTTTGTCATCGGGTGCATAACAAGGTGAATTTGATTGTTGCATGTTTTATGCTTTTCATTTTTGGATTACCCTTTGTAAATCCTATCATCAGCATTGCTCTTTGTCATTGCAGATTGATCTACACCGTGACATATCAGGTCTTCTATCAGCACATCCCCAGTCTCCTTTCCTCTCCCTCCACCACCTTGATGTTGTAGACCCAATCTTTCCCTCCATGGATCGCCATGGATCTGTTAACCATCTTATGAAAGCTGCAAAAGTCGATTCGTCTCGATTATTACAACAAAGCATCTGCTACCACAAGCAAAACAATTGGACTTTCTCCATATCATGGGGCTACTCCACTCAAATTTACGAGAAAATCTTTCCACCAAGCTTTCTTCATAGGCCCCTTGAGACATTTGCTCAATGGAGGAAGGGTGCAACACCACCCTATATGTTTAACACTAGGTTTCCTTTGAATGACCCTTGTGAAGCTCCTCATGTTTTCTTCTTTGAATCTGTAAATAAAACTAGAGGCAACCATATTTTCACAAGCTATGCTCGAAAATCACCACGTGGATTACCAGCTTGTTCATTATATGGCAATCATTCTGCAGCTGGAATCTCTAAAATTGATGTTCTGTCACCCTTGAGGAGTTATGGAGGGGTGAGTGCATTCCAGCAACCTCCCCACCATTTTTTGGGCATTAATTAGATCGTTACATGCATTTTCTAAGCTAATATTGTTATAGTTTTTCTTTTTTTTTTTTTTCTTTCAAAATTTTTGAACCCTTTGTCACTTTATTACTTTTATCTGTTTTTTTTCTCAGGCTGGAAGTAGAAGAGAATGTTGTGATGTTGTGCAACTGGTTGGGATGAATGCCATGGCGGTCAAGCTTAGGGCTTGCAAGAGAGATGAAATAGTGGGTTAGTTGTAACATGATTTATCATGTTTATTTGGATCAAATTAGCAAAGTTTCGTCAAATATTCTACTATCTGTTCCACATTATATGGTAAACTTTGATGGAACTAATTAATGATGTTTTGACTGGCATGGTTTAATAGCATAAATCTAAAGTTGACATGTCCATAACAGTTGATATAGCATTACTTGGAATGAATGTGTGTGAAAAAGGGATACTCAAATTAAGAGTAGAGTCTCGTATATATATCCAAAAATAATACAGAGTGACTTAAACATCCTTGTAGTTTAGGCAAAATATAAAAATTTTAGTAAGGGTAAAAAAAATCCTAATAAACCTAGACTATCTATACTTCAACACTCCCCCTCAAGCTAGGCGCAAAAATGTCAACTAAGCCAACCTTGACAACGGAGTCCCGAAGAATAGACAGAGTGACAGGTTTGGTAAAAACATTCGCAACTTGATCACTGGTCCCCACAAACGATGGAGTAACAAGACCACTGCTGACCTTCTCCCGAAGAAAGTGAATATCGATCTCTATATGCTTCGTTCTCTCATGTAGTACAGAGTCAGAAGCGAGCTGAATAGCAGATTGATTATCACAATATAATGTGGATGGAGAGGTCACTGAAAAACCCAACTCGTCAAGAATCGATCGTAGCCAGATAATCTCACATGTGCCAAGTGCCAATGCCCGATACTCTGCCTCTGCGGACGAGCGGGAGACAACTGCCTGCTTCTTGCTCTTCCAAGAGATAAGATGAGTCCCTCGAAAAGCACAGAAACCCGTAGTAGATCGACCATCACATGCTCCCCCATAATCTGAATCTGAATAACAGGCTAGAGAACCGGTCTGAGATCCTGATGCATAAAACAACCCAAGTCCAGGACAAGACTTGAGGTACCGAAGAATATGATAAACTGCATCAAGATGAGGCTGACATGGCCTATGCATGAACTGACTAACTCGGCTAACTGCGAATGAAATGTCTGGCCTAGTATTGACTAAGTAGATAAGTCTACCTACCAATCTTTGATAAACTGTCGGATCTTTCAACTCCTCACCTTCAGCAGTAAGCTTCAGGTTTGGAATCATAGGTGATGATGCCGGTTTGCACCCCAACATCCCAGTGTCTGAAAGAAGATCCAAAACATACTTTCTCTGAGAAAGAACAATACCTCTGCTTCTACGGGCAACCTCAATCCCAAGAAAGTATCGCAGAAATCCAAGATCCTTCACATCGAAGGCCTTCCCAAGGTCTATCTTGACCTGCGCAGTCCCAGAAACATCATCACCAGTAATAATAATATCATCAACATATACCAGAAGGATGACACACTGTCCAGAAGTATTCCGTCGAATAAAGCAGGTATGATCAGAATGACACCTGGTGAACCCCAATCGTATGACTACATCACTGAAGCGAGAGAACCAGGCTCGTGGCGACTGTTTCAGTCCATAAAGAGACTTACGCAGTCGACATACCTTTCCAGCATACTCCCCCTCACCACGAAAGCCCGGTGGTGCATCCATATAAATAATCTCGTCCAGATCACCGTGAAGAAACGCATTCTTCACATCTAATTGATGAAGAGGCCAAGAGTACTCCGCAGCCAGAGAAATAATTAACCGAACAGTAGTCAATTTTGCCACGGGGGCAAATGTAGCACCAAAATCACGACCTGGTACCTGAGTAAAGCCCTTCGCCACAAGTCTAGCCTTGTAACGATCAATAGTACCATCTGCAAGAAACTTCAGGGTGTAAACCCAGCGACAGCCAACAGGCTTCACCCCTGAAGGTAAGGAGACAAGATCCCATGTATGATTACGCTGAAGAGCGTCCATCTCTGTCTGCATGGCAAGAACCCACTGGGGCTCCCGCATAGCTTCCGAAATAGAGCGAGGAACCAGCGTATCTGATAAGGCCATAGTATAAGCTCGAAATGTGGGAGACAGATTACCATAAGAAACATAAGCAGAGATCGGATATAAAATCTTGGCGGTCCAACCATATCGATCAACTGGACGGCGATCACGCCTTGGATAACGACGCCCTAAATCACCATCCTCTACTGATAATATCTTATCAGGTAAAGTAACTGGCTCAGCACCTGTAATCTCATCAGTACTAACAACAGGTGCATCAATATGCTCAACAAACTGAGAAGTATTACCTGCATCGCCTGAGGTAGAGGGGATATCAGCAGGGTGATGAGAGCGAGGACAACGAGCATACACCTGCAAAGGAAGAGAGACTGGTAACTCTGTACTGACAGGGATGAGTGACTCCTTTGGAGGAAAAACGGATGACCCTGTAGGGATAGTGATCAATGACTCTGACTCTTGTGGTAATGGAAAATCAAAGGGAGTATCATCAACTGGAGGGGCAGACAAAGGACTGAAAGGAAAATAAGGAATATGCTCAAGAAAGGTAACATCTAGACTGTGATACATACGACGCCTAATAGGATCATAACATCGATACCCCTTAGATTGATGACAATAGCCCACAAAGATACAACGAATCGCTTTATCATCAAGTTTATGACGAGTAGGAGACCGATCCTGAACAAAACATGTGCATCCAAAAACACGAGGGGGGACCGGAAAAAGTGTCCGCTCAGGAAATAAGACCTGTAAGGGAGCCTTATGCTGAAGAACACGACTCGGCGTACGATTGCACAGAAAGGTAGAAGTCAAAACAGCAAAATGCCAATAAGATTTTGGTACCCTCATGCCTCTAAGCAGACAACGTACCATCCCTATCAAACTCCTATTTTTTCTCTCAGCAACACCATTTTGCTCAGGAGTATATGGACAAGTGAGTTGCTGAAGGATACCCTGAGAAGAAAGGTGAGACACTAAAGCATCAGACACATATTCTTTGGCATTATCCGAACGAAGAGCACGAACAATGACATCGAATTGTGTCTTAATCATCTGTAAAAACTGAGTGATTATAGGGAGCACATCAGACTTCCTATGCAAAAGGTAGACCCAAGTACAACGGGTATGATCATCTATAAATGTCACATAATATCTGGCACCTGACAGAGCAGTAACGGGAGAGGGTCCCCAAATATCAGAGTGTATTAGGTCAAATGGCTTGGGTGACTGGTGCATGCGAGGAATATAATTGGCCCTAACATGTTTTGATAGGGAACAGATAACGCAATCAAGTTTACCACCAACACAAGCATTACTCAAAGCAGGAAACAACATACATAAATATTTAAAATTTGTATGTCCAAAACGGTCATGCCACAATTGAACAGTTTGTGACGAAAAATCATAACGACAACTACTAGGTAAAATACTAGCATGCAAGCTAGGAACAGAAAAAGACAAAGCAGGTGCAGGTGAAGGAATTGGTGAAACTGGAGATGGATTGCCAAGATAATACAGTCCATCTTTCTCATGTCCCTTGATAATAATCCTCCTGGTACTCAGGTCCTGCAAATAACACGAATCAGATAAGAATACAACCGCACAGTGAAAATCTCTGGCTAACTGATGTACAGATAATAGATTCATGGCCAACTTTGGCGCATGAAAAACCGAATGTAATGTAAGGCCATCTGGGAGACGGACTGTACCCCTACTAACAATAGGGGCATGTGTTCCATCTGCTAACTGAACCTGTGTATGTAACGGCTCGTCAAAAGTGGTGAAGTGATGGGCCTCACCTGTCATGTGACCATTCGCACCCGAGTCCAACATCCAAAGGGGAGATGAACTGGCACAAGCGTGAAAGGCACGAGATATACCTGTAGTGGTGACAGCAGCAGTAGTCAGACTCTGAGAAGTCAGAGCAGACATAAGTATATCTAATCGGGAAGTGATAGCATCCATATCACTTTGCCAAGGAGGAGCAGTAGCAGGAGTGGCGGTAGTGGGCGGTGGTACCTCAGCAATAGCAACAGTACGGCTGCGAGAAGGTGGCTTAAGCTCTGGATGGAGCTTCCAGCAAGTAGCCCTGAGATGTCCTGGTCGGCCACAATAATCACATTGACGGGAATCCCCCCGTCTGCGCTGATCTGGGGCGCCCTGACGGCGCTGGTCTGAGCGTTGCCCATCCCTGACTAAGGATCCTGAACGGGACCCTACAGCAGCTGCAAGGGCCATCTGGTCAATCGAAGGAGTCAAAGCTGCAACTGGAAGTGATGCAATACGGACTCGACGCTCATGCTGCTCAATCATCCCATACACCTCATAAAGAGAAGGAAGTGTCAACATCGACAAGATCTGAGAACGAGGTCCCTCAAACTCATCACGAAGCCCCATAAGGAACTTGTGAATCCTATCCTCCTGCTCTCGAGTATGCAAGAATGTTGCTCCCTCGGGCTCTATCTTCGGAATAGCAGCAAGAGGACGTAGAGACTCATACTCAAGCCAGCGCTGGGTCAAATAGCCATAATAATCCTGAACGGTCATATCTCCCTGCCGAGCATATGAGAGCTCCTGAGAAAGCTCATAAACACGAACTCCCCGTCCTGACTGAGAATACATCTCTGATAATGCGCTCCATAGCTTCGGAACAGAGCTATGAAACTGGTGGATCCTGCAAACAGAGGGCTCCATTGAGCCAAATAACCATCCAAGAATGGCACAGTTTTCAGAGAACCACGCAGAATATCCAGGGTCGGCATCAGCTGGCTTTGGGTGAGATCCCGTCAGCCAACCAAGCTTCCCTACACGGCCTAAGAAAAGCTGGAATGAGCGTGACCACTCAGCGAAGTTACAACCATTCAACAATTTTGCCGTAACTTTTTGAGAGATCATGCCCGGTAATGCTGGTAATGCGACTGTGCTAGTAGGCACTGTATACTGGTCAAACTAAAAGTGGAAGTACCCATAGATGTCTCAACGGTAGAGGTGTCAACAGTAGGGTTCTCAAGTCCCTCAGTAGTAGCCATATCAACAACAATACTAGGGCACCCGTGACAGAAAAATAACTCTAAGATAAATAGAGGAATAAAATAAGGGAGAACAATATACCTTCAGTCGAACAGTAGCGACAAATAAGGAAGGTCCAAAAAGCTCCCAAATAATCAAGTCACGGTGCCCAGAAATCCAATAAATATAAATGATCTACTGCATCAAGAGCAGATCAACAGACGGAGAAGAAGATTTAACCCCTCATAAAAAAAAAAGGATCCTAGATATTGCAATCTGGTAGCACTATGACGAAGAGTGCAAAGGATGAAGTTAAAAAGAGAAACACGACCCGGCAGTGGACTGAGCAGTGACCCAACAGTAGGCTAGGTGGTTGGGACTATATTGGGTTGGTATGGGTTTATCAGTGGACTGGTTTGATGTGTGGGCTATATTGGCTGGTCTATCGGTGTGGTTATTGAGGCAGTCAATCGGTGGTTGGTGATATGGAGGCAGTCGGTGTGGTTATTGGGCAGTATGTCGTGTTTATCAGTATGTTTATTGGGCTATATTGGTTGGTCTGTCGGTGTGGTTATTGAAACAATCAGTTGGTGGTTGGTGATATGGAGGCAGTCGGTGAGGATGTGATGTGTTGGAGGCAGTCGGTGGTTTAATATGTAGGCTAAAGGGGTTTTTCGCTGGTAGGTGGGTCGCTGCAGTGGTTAATTTGGAGCAGTCACGGTGGCAGTGCGGTGGCCGGTGGCTGTCAGCTGCAACGTGGAGGAGGGGTTAGGGTTAGGGTTACAGTTGTGGCTCTGATACCAACTTGGAATGAATGTGTGTGAAACAGGGATACTCAAATTAAGAGTAGAGCCCCGTATATATATCCAAAAATAATACAGAGTGACTTAAACATCCTTGTAGTTTAGGCAAAATATAAAAATCTTAGTAAGGGTAAAAAAGGGAAAAGAAATTTTAATAAATCTAGACTATCTATACTGCAACAGCATTAAATTATCAGATCCCCATATCGTAATAACCAGGGACTTGTGCACACATCATGTACCCCCACTTCAAACCCTAAGCCATTACTGGTACGTATATGCGAACCAAATTTGACCCACTTTAAGAAGAAGTATCTCATCTGAGTTTTGCAGTTATTGTTCACCGCAAAATACAGGAATCTATTTCATGCTAATAAGCAATTTTCTCACCGTAGGGGCGTTTATCTTTGAAGAAAACACACCAAATGTCGTAAGTATACATGGCCTATATCAATTTGAAGGTTATAAAATTGAACTTATCATCTCCAGCACCAAATATGAATGGGTCTGGACAATTGCATGGATATATCACGGTATTTAGAGATCGAAAATAGGTTCTTCACCAGTCGAGCAAGGGATTATTCGGATCAAGTAGAAGTAAAAGACAGAAGACCTGATCAGAGATTCAGAAGAACTTTCTGGTAGCCAGTGTAGCGGATGGCTCTGGAAATTTTTGCCCTAGGCTAAGCTCCAAGTCTAATTCTGGCCCCGAAGATTGTGTGATTGCACCAGTAGCAGAGCCTGATTTTCGATCCTTGAAGTTGAGTCTCCAAAGAATGGCATCTTTAACAGTTTTCCCACTTGGGTTCCATCTCCAACTTTTAGGGTATATTCAATTTCATCCTCTGAAGATAAATTCCAGGGCCAGTTTTAGTTGCTTTTTTCTTTGATAAACTTGACCTCCAGTGATTGGATGGTGTCTCTAACCGTAGCCCTTGAAGGATATGATTGTTTGATCTTTGGGACCTTCTTGAGCTTGGCCTTGTCTTTCCTGTGGATGTTCATGTGGCCTCCTAGTGCCTGTGCATTACAGAAGCCTCTTTTACAGAAGCTGCATTCATATGTCCTAATGGTTTGGCTTGACCCTGGCTCATCTGATTTGCAGACTGCTTAGTCAAGGTTTTCTGGAGCAGGCCGATCAGCTTCCATTTCATTGAGAGAGAGAGAGAGAGAGAGAGAGAGAGAGAGAGAGAGAGAGAGAGAGTGAAGAGAGAGGTGGAAGATGATGTTTATATCGAGGGGGAAACATGAAAGAGTCATTAACAATTAAATGACCCCGAATACCTAACTTGGTCACAGAATTGCCTTTGCATTTTAACAATTTTTAAACGTGGAAAATGGAATTTGATGCAAATCACGGTTAAGAAAATGTTTTTGGGTTTCATTCGGCTTGTATTGCATTTTGTTTTTTTTTTGTACTTATTGAACTTTTAAACCTTAAATCCTACGATGTCTTATTATTCTTACTTTGCTTTTTTGTTCCCTTATTTTTGTTCTCGCTTTTGGTTAATTTATTATTATCTTTACAAGTATACTATTTGGACATAATGTGTTGAATTAATCTATAACAGCCATTACATTAATAGCGAGTTTTATTGACAAAATAATATTTATAATAAATTAAATTCAAATCACATTTCCATTGTGAATATAGCTTAACAAGGTAAATAGACTCAAGATGAATATCACAACTTGTAAATAAATGGGTTCCACTAGTTGATTGAGTCAAACATAGGAGCTTTGTGTATTAATTCGTCACCACTTAATGGTTTGATGATACAAATTCTTCTTCTATGGGTGATTTATATGATCATTATTATGCTCAAGTTTGTGAAAAAATTGATCACGGCTCAAACTATGACCAAAAAAGAAAAATGATTTTGTAATTCTATTTAGAGGGAGTAAAGGAAGAAAATGGAGAATGGGATCAAGTGGCCAACAATCAAAGTTATCACTTCACGGTCGCAGGCAGATTTTAACTAAGTTCAATCACTTATCGTTAAATTCCGCAAAGTTTCGGAAATACATATCTCTGATCATTACACAAACTCTATTCCCAATTTATATTAAAGCCCTTTAGGGTTTCTAACCACGGCCGTCCCTCCGGCCTAGTTTGTCCGTAATCCTAATTCACACAGTGAAGTCCAGATGAGAATGGCCTCTTTGACTGACTAAAACCAATTTCAAAACGGCATCTAATGATCAGACTCATGAAAATGTAACATCAAAATTTTGTTTTGAAATGATCAAAACATTCGAAACATTTTTATTTTTAAAGAGATTGAAACGAATTACTAATGAAATCAAAATTTAATATTTTGAGGTGTTTCATAAAATTTTGAGGTGTTTTGTAATGTTTCAATATATTTGCACAATTATTTTGAAATATTTTCAGACATTTTGGTATGTTTTGACTAATGTTTTGAAATAATAATTATTAAATTATTTATTTTTTTCATTATATTTTCGAAACAAGTTGAAACGCTTTTGAAATACATCGAAATATTTTCGTTTCTTAGATGACTAAAACAATGTACTAATTTTTTTTTTTTAATCATTGATAACACGGCCGATTCCACACACACATAAGTTGTGTGACATAACCACCGCCAAAAGACATGGTGTTAAAAAAAATGTTATTTGAAATTAATTTGTTGATTGGTGAATTAGTTTCTCCGGGCATACAATTGATAGTGTGTCCCAATTAAATAGTGGTTGATTGTCTATCTATTGACTTAAAATAATTTAATCAGCAAATAAAATCAATACATAATATCTGAATCATCTGATAATTTTTCCGTATATCAAATGAGTGATCTGCTCTTTTGATCATTCTTGTTCTTTATCACTTATTTTCCACTCAGAATATCAGTTCATTTGTAAGCTTCAGCCAATTGTTTCTCGTTGCATGGTTTCTCCTGCATAAAACTAAACCGCCTTGATATCATCATGCATGGTCGTACGTTAAATATAGGAGGGTGATATATGTACTCTAACATCAAGTCCTTATCATCACGTGGTACTAACAATCTATTATGAATAAACATGTACAATAATTAAAAAATCTATGCATTTTATATGGTAATTATTGAATGTGAAATTTTTATTCATTATAAAATTTGGTGAGATACCCTAATTATGTATATTTAATTATAATTAGTTAGTGATACCACACGATAATAAAGACATGGTGTCGAAATTGCATTGAATATTACAAGATCGTCATTCTTAAAATACTTTAGGATTTGTTTCGTTTTCGCTTTGGTCCATACATGGAACTATGTCGGGTATTTAGGTTCTCATTTCATTTTTCTATTTTGTCTTTAGGGAAAAAATTATTTGAGGCTCATTGAACCCCTTTGAATATAATAAACTTTTGGGAACCAATATTCACGCTGTAGGCCATTTTGAAACATGGTTCTTTTTGTTAATATTTTTTTCCATCGTTTCTCAAGATTAGAATTGGAATGTTAAATGATTCGAGCAGCTTAGTTAGTTTGTTTTACCGACAAATTATGTGTATTTGTTCTTCCTATCGTCAAACGTGACAATAGAAGACTCATAGACAATGTAGTTCAGCAGGTTTGGAGTGGACATTCCAAAGTGGTTATTGAGCCTCTTCGCATGTTACAAACATGTTCCTATAAAAAAAAGAGAGGAAAAATTAAACCTCTTTTACTGTTTGAAATGAAACAAACACTATACTGGATGTCTCTATGCTTACAGCTAAGTAGGCAGTCCAACGTGTCTTTGGCTTCTAGGATAATAGACATTGGGATTAATTAGATGGCTTCTCCAGAACTTTTGTGTGTGTGTGTGTGTGTGAGAGAGAGAGAGAGGGCAAAAACTGTAGTAGGGTGGTACAAAGTTGAACTAAACTAGACCGTGTTGGATATTCATAGATAAGATGGTTGTACAATCCGAACAGTTTCGGTTTGTCCTGAATTTTTTTTTTATTTTTTATGATCATTTAAATTATAATTATATCTGATCATGCTTTTAATCACTTTTTATATGATCAGACAAATCCAAGTAACATTTGACTCGATTTAAATGGATTAAATTCTTAATTATCTAAAAAAAATTAATTTTATCACTAATAGTCTGTTTAGTAAGGTAGATGAAGAAATGAAAGGACAGAAAATGGAAGTGATGCACTTTCTATCATTTAAGGGAAAAATTAATTTTATCACTAATAGTCCGTTTAGTAGGGTAGATGAAGAAATTGAAGAACAAAAAGTGGGAGTGATGCACTTTTTATTATTTAAAAGAGGAATCTTTCATTTCCTCCTTTGTATTGGAAAGAGAAACGAAAAATAGGAAGAATTGATTTTTTTTTGTTTGGTAAGATGAATATAGTATTTTTTATATTTTTTATTTTTAAAAAGGATATAAATATATACATAATATGTAATTGATAAATATAATATATGTATATATCAAAAGATATATCGATAAATAACATATTACCCACATAATTAACTTTTCATTCACTTTTCCTTCTAGTTTTAGAGGAATTGATATTGGTGAGTTGGAAGAAAATTTAATTCATCCACTCACTACAAGAAATAAGCACTTTAGTGGTGATATTATCAGCGGTGATATTTGTATTGTCGCTAATTCAATCTACCTAGTGGCGATAATGTCATTTTGCCACAGAAACATACAATTTAGTGGTGACCACTAATTTTGTCACTAATTATGCAAACTTAGGTGTGATATGTGACAAATTTAACTTTGTCACTAATAATTTTGCCACATATAGTAGGGCGGAATTTTTTTTGGCACTGTTGGCTTCTCAGTGGCATATTGAGGAGACCTGCCACAAAATCTTAACTTAATTAGTGGCGATAAAAAAAAGTCGCTAGTTGATATTGTTTTGGTGATAATATTTTTTTTGCCGCTAAACTTGCAAAAATAGTGGCGATGTGTGTCGCCACTAACACATATTTATTGGCAAAATATAAGATCGTTACAAATAATCTATTTTATGGCAATATTTATTTTGCCATTGCTATTAAGGCTTTTAAATTTTAGACATGTGTTGTATATCTTACTTCCTTGATTTGATTGTTCACTATTGCATCTCTCATCTCTCTCTATTTGTCAATTTTTGATCAAATCATTTGATTATGATTGAGAATTCCTAAAATTTTTATTTTTCAATTGTCCTAACCTATCTCTTTGATTTCAATTGTCCTAAATTTTTTATTTTTCATCAGCTAATTTTTCCATATATCAAATGAGTGATCTGCTCTTTTGATCATTCTTGTTCTTTATCACTAATTTTCCACTTAGAATATCATTTCACTTGTAAGCTTCAGCCAATTGTTTGTCGTTGCATGGTTTCTCCTGCGTAAAACTAAACAACCTAGATGTCATCATGTAAAAAGGGTGATATATGAACTCTAGCATCACGTCTTTATTGTTGCGTGGTACTAACAACTAATTATAGATAAACATGTCAGACAAATAATGTTACCCAAATATATTGTGGATATAATTAGATTTAGGAAACTTAAAAAATTGTTGCAAATTTAAAACGTCAAGCCTGCTGTTTAAACAAATTAATGTACTCACATGGACGCAAAACAACAACATCAGAACTAGAAAATTATAATAAATTCGAGCTCTGTATCCACAGTCTCCTTAAGACAAATTTACTTCCTCTTGGTGTTCAAGGTTGATGAGCAATTGTCTCTCAAGATAAAACAGATTTATGTTCTTGGTGAAACAGCACTTCAATCTCCAAGATTTCAGTGAACACAAATTTGTGCCTTATACTTGAATCGAGGATGAAGAACAATGATGCAACAATATGTATGCGCACAGAGAGAGAGAAGTATAAAAGTTAGAAGAATTGTTTCTGAATTTCAGTATTTTGGTCTTTTTTGTATTTTTAAATGGTAGTAGGGGTCGTCCTTTTATAGACTCTAGGCGCCTGTTCAATTAACCTGAACAGGCAAAGGATACCATTGTTTGCCACACTTGTTCAGAGACACATTCTAGACGACGACAATTACGTGTGACACATATTTTAAAAATTAAAAGAAGGTTGAGTCAGGCACTCGAAGACAAAGGTAACAGATCGTGAGGTGAGGCAACTGTGGGAAGGGGTTCCCCAAGTCATGGCGCCAAAGCCTTGGGCCCCACTTGCTAATGCGCCAGGCAAGGCAACCAAAGCAAGGCGCCAAAGCCTTGGGCACAGCCTTCGGCCTCCGATGCTGCTTCGTCCACTACTTTGATCTGATATATTTTTACCTAACTTCAAAATCAAAAATTCAATTTATTATACCAATAAAATTAATAATTTTTGAGACATAATTTCTCTTTCAAATATTAATTGTTCTGACAAATATTTAAATCATGATTCCACTAATTTGGATGTGTGAGTTGTTATTTTAATTTATTTTTCATTACCATTTTTCTAATAATCCCTCACATGAATGAAAATTCAATGTATGATAATGCATAAATTAGTTCAAGTACATGTAAAAGGTTACTGCCTCTGGATAAGTGGCCAGTAGCCTTGAACTTTATATAGTGACAAACTATCAGATTTTCTTGGCTATCCAGTGGACATGATGTCTTTAAACTGTCAGTCGTTTGTGTATACTAAGACAATAGAATTCACACAGTTTCCCTTCAGACACATTTGGTTCTCACATTTGTGTTCATTTTAGCCTAGAGCACCACTTAGTTTTATGAGTAATTTTAGAGTAATCAACTTATGATTCTCATAGAAGCAGCCCCTTCTTTACTCACATAGGTGATTTCTGATTAAGAGTATCCTACTACACTCCACTTGAATATTTCCAAGTGACAAAATATCTTTAAAAATGTAACTTACCGGGATTTTTGTGGCAGATGTGCACTGTCTCATCATAGGAATGTGAAGGAGTTTATAAAATCTCCTCAGTGCGTACTGAGTTACACATAATTCCATTGCCCCCTTGAATTTAGATCTTGAGATCTTCAATTAGCTAAGTTGGATCGCCATTACAGTGACTCATTGTTAAGCAATAGGCTTTAAGCCCATTTTCCTTGATGAACTTTCTACTTGCACTCTAGTCAAACCTTTTATAAGTGGATCCACAATATTATCATTTGACTTCACATAGTCGATGGATATAATACCATTAGAGAGTAATTGTCTAACACTTTTGTGTCTACGACGTATGCGTCTAGACTTACCATTATACATACAATTTTGTGCCCTTTAATGCATATTGCAGGCACAGACTTTGGCTAATTTTGAATATCTTTTAAAAAGTTTTGAAGCCATTCTGTTTCTTCTCCAACTTTATCAAAGGCAATGAACGCAGATTCCATTATAGATCTAGCAATACAAGTTTGCTTTGGGGATTTCCAAGGTACAGTTGCACTACCCAAGGTAAAGACATAGCCACTCGTGAATTTTGAATCTTTAGTATCTAATATCCAATTAGAATCTGTATATCCCTCGAGTACTGCTGAGTAGTTCGTATAGTGCAAATCATAATTTTAAGTATGTCTTAAATATCCCAAAACTCTAATAATTGCTTTCTAGTGGTCTTTTTCGATATTACTTATATATCGACTTAGCTTACTCACTGAGTATGTTATATCCGAATGGGTACAATTCATTATGTACATTAAACTACCAATTATACGTACATATTCTAACTGTGAGATGCTATTACCCTTATTCTTAAAAGATGGATATTAACATCAACAGGTGTTCTCATAGGTTTTATCTAATATTTCTTGAACTTATCAAGTACTTTATCAACATAATGAGATTGAGATAACATGAGTCCATCTGACATTCTAAAATTTTTAATTCCCAATATAACATCAGCAACACCTAGGTTTTTCATTTCAAACCTATTTGTCAACAACTGTTTGGTAGCTTTAATGAGACTGTTATTGCATCCTATAATTAGTATGTCGTCTACATAAAGACATATAATAACATATCCAGTATGAGTGCTCTAGACATATGCACATTTCTCACACTAATTTATTTTGAACCCATTTGACAAATTTTTCATGCCACTACTTCGGTGTTTGTTTTAAACTATATAGAGATTTAACAAGCTTACATACTTTTTTTCTTGTCCAATATCAATGTACCCCTCAGGTTGTTTCATATATATTTCTTCATCTAATTCACCATGTAAGAATGCTGTCTTTACATTCATTTGATGTATTTCAAGATCATTCAATGCAGCTATAACAATTAACATCCATATGAAAATAATTTTAGTAACTGATGAATAATTGTCAAAATAATCCAATCATTCTCTTTGTTTATATCCTTCGTGTCCCATTTCATAGGAGCTCGGACCTACCGAAAGCCGAGTTACCATCTGTTGAATGTAAAACAGGGACCCAACGAGAACATACTGTCTTATGTCCAAAGGTTCAACTCAGAATCCCTGAAGGTAGATGTTCCGCATGAGAAGTTTGCTATCACTGCTTTCATTGTTGGGTTAGGAGTGCATTCGAAAGATTTGATGTTTTCAATATCAAAGAACCCGTAAGCAAGCATGATAGAGGTGCTGGCTAAAGCAGAAAAATATATTAATGGCGAGAAAGTACTTTTCTCAAAGGTAGGGAACTCCTCCTCACAGAAGGAAAATGTGAAGGAAGAAAAGAAGGATCGAAGTCCCAGGAAAGAAAAGGGACGAGATAGGTCTCGAAGAAGAGACATAGATTGCTCCCCCAAAAGAAGGGGAAATGTTAGAGATCGGCTAGGTCCTTCACAGTTAGAGTTACAACTGAGGTACACACCTCAATAGCTCACTCTTCTTACCGCAACGATATCGCAAATCCTGTGTGAGGTATAGAATGAGAAGTTCCTCAGATGGCCATCTCAGATAAAGACGGATTTAACAAAGAGAGATCCCACCAAGTACTGTGAATACCACAGAGACCATAGCCACCACACCGATGATTGTATTCATCTAAAGAAAGAGATTGAATTTCAGATCCAGCGAGGGCAGCTGAGATATTTTTTGGCCAATGACAATTAAAATCGAGCTCAACCACCTCTAACATAGTAACAACAAGCACCTCCATAACATCAGCAACCTCTGGGAGAGATTACAGTGATAAATGGAGGATTTGCATGAGGTGGGGAATCTAGTTCATCTAGAAAAGCTCATCTGCGCAAAATTAGGATTGATGAGGCGATTGAGGTCCAGACCGTGTCCAAGGCACCACGGCTGAGTGCAGTTATTTCTCAAATTTAGACCTAAGGGGTTGCCAACATCCAGATGATGATCCCTTAGTGGTTAGAGCTGTCTTCGCCAACAGAATTGTCCATCAAGTTCTGATTGAAAATGGGAGCTCTACGGACATCATCTTTGCACTAGCATTTGACAAGATGGGTATGGGAAAAGAAAAGCTCGAGCCAGTAAGCACCAATTTGTTAGGGTTCTCAGGAGAGAGGGTGCTCCCCCTGGGGTCAATACAACTTGTGCTCACAATGGGGGACCCTTCCTGTCAGGCCTCCATTACTATGAAGTTCTTGGCAGTTGATGCATATTCGGCATACAATATGTTGTTGTGGAGACCTTTCCTCAACGCAATGAGGGCTATACCTTATGCTTATCACCTGGTTATGAAGTTTCCTACAGAAAATGGAGTTGGTGTGGTCCGTGGAGATCAGTGTGTGGCACGGGGAGTGCTACATGGCATCTATCAAGAAGAAAGAAGTCGACAATATTCAACTAGATGAGTTCGACATGAGAGATGAGCTGGACACTAGACCAATGCCATTGGAAGAGCTGGAACTAGTTTAGCTGGATGAGGAACCAGAACACCTTGTCTACGTAGGGTCTAAGCTGAGCACACAGATTAAAGACCTTCTCATCCAGGTTCTGAAGGAAAACATAGAAGTGTTTGCTTGGAAGCAAGAAGACATGGAGGGAATCAACCCCTCAGTCATCCCATATAAGCTCAGTGTGAATCCTACCTACAAACCCGTTAAGCAGATGTGAAGAAGTTTTGCTCTAGAACGCTAAAAGGCAATCAATGAGGAAGTCAACAAAATTCTTCATACCAAAGCCATCAGAGAAGTAGACTATCCTGCTTGGCTGGCAAACGTGGTCCTTGTCAAGAAGACCAATGGCAAGTGGTGACTCTGTATCGACTTTACAGACCTCAACTGAGCCTACCCCAAAGACAGCTTCCCCTTGCCACGAATTGATCTAATCGTGGATGCCGCCGCTGGACACGAGCTCCTCAGCTTTATGGATGCTTTCTCTGGATACAAACAAATTAGAATGGATCCTAGTGACCAGGAGAAAACCTCATTTGTAACCGAGTAGGTAACATACTGCTACCAAGTCATACCTTTTGGGCTGAAGAATGCTAGAGCCACTTACTTGTGCCTCATAAACCAGATGTTTCAGAAGCAAATAAGAACATCCATGGAGGTCTATATTGATGACATGTTGGTAAAATCACAAAAGGCAGAGTTCCATATCAGGCATTTAGCAGAATCATTTCTGGTCCTCAAGGAGTACAGAATGAAGCTCAATCCTGCCAAATATGCCTTTGGAGTGTCTATTGGTAAATTTTTGGGCTTCATAGTCAACAACAAGAAGATTGAAGCTAATCCAGAAAAGGTTAAAACAGTAATGGATATGCCGCCACCTTCCAACACATGGAAAGTACAAAGACTAACAAGGAGAATAGTTGTACTGAGTCGCTTTTTGTCCAAATCAAGTGACAAATGTCAATCCTTCTTTTAAGTCTTAAAGAATGCCTTCTACTGGGATAACCAGTGTGAAGAAGCATTCAAAGCTTTGAAGGACTATCTGAGCTCACCCCCTATCCTGGTAAGTCCATTGGAAGGAGAGGTACTCACTCTATACCTTGTTGTCTTGGATTTTTCAACTAGCGTAGCATTGGTAAGGGAGTGAGACAAAGGTCAACAACCAGTCTACTACTACAGTAGAGCTTTGAGAGGAGCAGATGAAAGATATCCAAAAATGGAGAAGCTTGTCTTAGCCTTAGTTACAACCGCTAGAAGACTCAGGTCATACTTCCAGGCTCATACTATTGAGGTGCCAATAGAGCAACCAATGCGACAAGTGTTACACAAGCTAGAATCTCTGGGGAGACTAGTTAAATGGGTCATTGAGCTAAGTGAATTTGACATCAGGTACAAGCCGAAAATAACAATCAAAGGACAGATTCTAGCAAACTTCATCGTAGAGTTCAAGTCAGAAGTACCTGTACAGGTGACACCGCTGATATCCGACCTCCCCGTGTGGAAAATTTTAGTAGACAGAGCTGCCAATGCTCAAGGAAGTGGAGCTGGTCTTATTCTAATCTCCCCAGACGGAATAGATGTTGAGTACTCCCTTAAGTTTGAGTTTAAGGCTTCAAACAATGAGGCAGAGTATGAGGCTTTTATTGCTAGACTCAACCTTGCACTTTCAATAGAGGCAGAATAGCTTGAGATCTACAATGATTCCCTGCTTGTGGTGAAACAGATAGAGGAGTCTTATGAGGCCAGGGGCGAGAAAATGGTCTTTTACCTCAGAAATGTGCAGGAATTGATCAAAAAATTTGTGCAAGTTAGGATCAGGTATGTCCCTAAGTTTGAGAATTCATGAGCAGATGCACTAGCAAGGCTAACAATTGCCTCACAAGAAAACCTGGATAGGTTAATATAAGTGGAACTCCTAGTAGAGCCATCAGTAAATTTTGAGGAAGAAGACCTCACCAAGCTGGATGGACCCAATCAGAGAGTATCTTCAGAATAGAACCTTGCCAGCAGACTCCAAGGAAGTCGCAAAGGTGAAAACGAGGTCAACTAGATTTTCTATCTTGTAGGGGGATCTATATAAATGAAGGTTTTTGGCACCTCTCCTTAAATGTGTAGGGGACGAGGACGCTAACTACATACACAGAGAAATTCATGAAGGAGTTTGTGGTAATCATATTGGAGCCTGGGCCTTGGTAAGGAAAGCTTTAAGGCTGGGATATTACTGGCCCATCATGCTTAAGGATGCCACAAACCTGGTCAAGAAATGCATAGTCTGCCAGCTACACGCCAATATCTCTCATTGCCCACTAGAGCTCCAAACATCAGTAGTGAGCCCTTGGCCATTCCAGCAATGGGGTCTAGACATTCTTGGTCTGCTTCCCATAAGTGTGGAGTAGTGCAAGTTCGTTATCATCGGAGTGGATTACTTCACCAAATGGGCAGAGGTGGAACCCTTGGCAACAATCACAGAGCAGAAGGTGCAGAATTTCACATGGAAGTCCATAATCTGCAGGTTTAGAATTCCTAGGGCAATCATGTCTCATAATGGAAAATAGTTCGACAACCCCAAGTTCAAAAAATTCTGTGCTGAGCTAGGGATAAAGAATTACTTTTCAGCTCCAGCCCACCCTCAGTCCAACGGAAAAACAAAGGTCACCATCCGAACTATAAATGCAGCTCTAAAGACTAAGCTGGAGGCTCTAAAAGGAAAATGCGTAGAGCACATCCCAAAAGTGTTATGGGCCTACAAAACAACTGCCAGGTTAGTAACTTAGGAAACACCCTTTGCTCTGGCATTTAGAACTGAAGCGGTGGCACCTACGGAAGTAAGAATCCCATCCCCTAGGGTTGAATTTTCAGAATCAAAACACAATGACGAATCACTTCTGCTAAACCTTGACCTCTTGGATGAAAAGGGGGACCAAGCTCTGTAGCACATTAAGAGCTACCAGAGAAAGACAACAAGATACTTTGACAGGAGAGTCAGGCATAGGAGTTTTAAAGTTGGAGATCTAGTACTTAGAAAGCTCCTGCTTGCAAGAAAGGATCCCAATCACAAAAAAATTGGGCCCTAATTGGGAAGGTCCTTACGTCATCTCAAGGGTGGTCAGACCTGGGAACTACGACTTACAAATCGAAAAGGAGATAATCCTAACTCACTCTTGGAACGCAGAGCTCCTCAAGAAGTTTTTTCAGTGAGTTTCTTTTGTAATAAGACTATTCTCAATAAAACAAGTTTTGACTTATCCCTGTGTGACTCCCTGAAGTAGCTAAAAAGCTAACGCTAAGCTCCTTAGCTCATAAAATCAATATGAGCTCCTTAGCTCATAAAATTAAGATGAACTCTTTGGCTCATATAATAAACGATGAGCTCCTCAGCTCATAAAATCAAGATGAGCTCCTAAGCTCATGAAATCAGATGAGCTCTTTGGTTCATAAGACAAACGATGAACTCCTCAGCTCATGAAATCAAGATAAGCTCCTCAGCTTATAAAATTAAGATGAGCTATTTGGCTCATATAATAAATGATGAGCTCCTCAGCTCATAAAATCAAGATAACCTCCACAACTCATAAAATTAAGATGAGCTCTTTGGCTCATATGATAAATGATGAGCTCCTTAACTCATAAAATTAAGATGAGCTCTTTGGCTCATATAATAAAAGATGAGCTCTTGAGCTCAAAAAATCAAGGTGAGCTCATCGGCTCACATAGTTAACGATGAGCTCGTCAGCTCATAAACTCAAGATGAGCCCTTCAGCTCACAAACACACCACAGAACAAATGATGAACATTGTTAACAAAGTTAACGATGAGCTCGTCAGCTCATAAACTCAAGATGAGCCCTTCAGCTCACAAACACACTACAGAACAAATGATGAACTCAAAAAATCTATTGTTCATAAGCACAAATGAAGAACAAATATCCAATAGTTAGAAGGAGAAAGTTACAAGGTAACATAAAGAGGTTAGCATTTCGGAAAACAAAAAAAAAAAAAAATGAGGACAAAGGGTTCTACACTCCCCCAAGTTTCCCCTCAACACAATTATTTCCTCCTCCAGCAAAGCATTTGTAGTCCGAAGGCGTGCATTCTCCTCTCTCAACTCATCTCTTTCCTTCTCCATCTCTGAGAGGAATTTCAGTAATTTTTGCCCAGCAAAAGACAAAAGAACTGCTCTCAAGGAAGACCCAGACAAGTGAGAAGAGGAACCACTAGTGGAACCACTCCTCCTACATTTTTTGGAAGATGTACCAGCTTCATCATCCTTAGGGAAGGGATTATGAGAGTTTGGGAAAGAGACAAAATCCAAAGCGGTAGTTGTAACACAGAATAAGAAAAGGTTCTCTGAGGTCACCAGCTCAGAAAAGGGCATAGGCTCAACATGGACCATTTGCTCAACCTTCATCGTTTCCACCAGGTCCAGATCAGGTGCACCTGCGCGACAAAAACTCAATGAGAACAAGTCATCATAGAATTTAGCCAAAGAAGACACTTAAGACACTTACCTGTATAAGAGTAATTCTCTCAGGATCGAGGGACCCTACACTCTGTAGTGCAGCTGAGTGGATCTCCAAGAATCCCCAGAGGCAAAAAAACAATGTTGAGCCCATCCCTCGGGGGAGGAAGGAAGGTCAAAGACTAGAGGTTACAGCTTAAAACGCCTCCACCGAAAGCGACTAAAGTAGGGAACCTTATCATCTTCATGCTCAAAAAAGTAAAGAAACTCAACTACTGTAGGAAACTCATTATTGTCCTACAATCTTCAAAAGATAAAGAAGCTGATCATAACACCCCATCCTCTAGTGGAAAGATAAGAAGGGCACAATCCATAATATGCCAGGATCCACCCAATATAAGGATGAATGGGCAGACGAAGGCCCATCTCTAGAGCTCTTTCAAAGAAACTAATCTCCCCTCAAGGAAGGTAGTTGCAAGGCTCATCAGAGGATGAGACTCGTAGAGGCAAGTCCAAGTCGGGAAAAAACTGCCTCTTGATCCCGTCTAAGTCCAAAGGTGTCATCACCGAAGGGACTAATTAATTGGAATGTCACTTCCAGTTAATCCCAAAGGAAGATCGTTCCTTGAACAAGGAAGAAAGAGGGGCAGCCATCAGAAACCCAGAGGAAAGGAAAGCAAAGAAAGTGAAGCCTCTAAGAGTAAAGAAAATCCAAGAAACTATGGAAACCACATAAAAACACCGAGTTTTAGGGAATCAGGAAATGCACAAAAAAAAAAAAAAAAAAGTCCGCGGACCTTTGAGTTTCCAAATTTAAGGGGCAGTTACTTTTTTGGAAGGTAGTTGGGCACACACACAAAAAAAAAGAGCAATTCCCAACTTTGCTAGTTCTGGGAGCCTAGGTCGTATCCGAAAGACCTCTAAGCGTAGTTAACATGACCCTGTGCTAGCTCGACCTCAAGACGAAAGTTATTGAGAAGCAAAACCCATTTGAGCCTTTGAAGTATTCGAGGCTCTACGACTACCAGAAGGGATTCAAACATTAAAGGTAACTAGTGTGGAAATTGATCCTCTTGGTGACCTTAGCACAGAAACAAAAGAATCCTTGCTGATTAAAGGATATTTTCACATCCAATGCCAAGCTAAAAGTAGATTCAGACAAATTTTGCTGTATGAAAGTTTTGATGGAACCCATGCACCAAAACTAATGGCAGACCCTAGTAAAGGTATCTTAGCTATTTTCAAACTAGATTACAGGGAATGACCTGTATGCCTGACACAGTCACCTCGGCTTCACAAGTAAATGACAATTTTTTGAGACTTCGGCCGTGTTTTTGAGAATTGACCCTGTTTTTAAAAGTAGAGAACTCTTTCCAACGAACTTCTTGTCACTATGAAGGAGGTCAAGGGCAGTAACCAGTAGGAAAAAGCTCTCCAAGGGTAAAACCTCAGAATTCTAATAGCCTATTTGGCTCTACAGCTCTTTAAAAGCTCTTGGCAAGATTACTTCAACAAGAACCAAGCCCACCTTGTGTAGGACCTCAGTTTAATATATCATTAGCTTTTCAAAATCTCCGCCCATTTGCTCTAAGAGGATTTGAAGGACCCCTCGAAGCAAGGGGGCAAAGGGGAATATAAAGCAAAGTAAAGTAGTATGCCTAATAACTCAAAAACAGTGGGTGTTTACATCAGTAACTTAAAAGCATGTACGTTTTCCAACAAAAGTTCAAAAAAAAAACCCTAAGTCTGAGCTGAAGAGTCCAACTATTCAGTGGCTGGAATCGTAGCAGTAAAGGTAGGAGAAGAGCTTGGAAGCTCAGCAGCTGAAGTTTCCAAAGGTCTCGAAGTAGGCAAGAGAGGATAAGCCTCAGGGAACCCAAGAGCAGGAATCTCAGCTACGGTTGTTGGCGAATTTAGAGCTCTATTCACCAGTTCAGTAGAGAAAGAAGTAGGCGAAGGGACGATAGAAGGAACTACATGGAGCTTAGTAGACAAAATAGCAGAAGTAGCCTTAGAAGGAAGATTTGCAGAAATGAAAGAAGAAGGAGGAATATCTTGAGTCAGGACCTCAACAGGCTGGATAGGTGTCATAGCTCCGGCAGGAGTTAGCTCAGAAGCAAGAGGGGCCAAGGCACCACTCTCACCCTCTGCATTAGACGTCTCTGCTTCCACCTGAGCTGGGATCTCAAAGTCAAAGTTCAGCCCGAGATACACTTTCTCAACTCATTTTTGGAAGGCAAGTCATCCGGTGGCCCATTTGGTGGTGACGTTATCCATCAGCTTGGCAATCATATAATCTTTCTCTTTGACAGTGACTCTCTGCACCTCAAGCTCATTTCAGAGAATGTCACTCATTTCAGCCAAGAGGTCATACTCTTTTTTCATATTTCTATAATAAGAGCCTAGAGCCTCAAACATCTTCTGGCTGGCCTTAGCCCAGACGTCAATCTTAAGCCTAAGGTCTTCCTTAATCCTCTCCTCGTTCGCTTCCAAATCTTTGATAGTAGATGATTGCCTTTCCACCTACGCCTGAAGATCTGAAAGTTGAGTTTGGAGGTCATTATTAGCGAAAGCTAGTTCGATGGTTTTGAGCTCGAACTCCTTCGATGCTTTGGAAGAGCTATCCAGATCTTGAATTCGACTCAACAAACCCTTCACATGTATGGCCAACTGAAAACAAATGCAACTAGAGATGAAAGTAAGCATAAAATGGAGACCTAAGGTGGAAGTGAGACTTAAAGAGGAAGGGATCAGTAGCAGCCCCATGAAGTGTTGAGCTAATGGAATTTTTGAGGGGCATAACTGTAGCCCTCCGAACATCGGTAGAAGGAATGATGGAGTCAATGGCACCGGCAGCGAGCTCAATGTTGTCGAAGAAAGAACCATCATCTTTCTCTTCCTTGATGTATTTCCCTTTCTCAGCCTTGGAGCTCATTTGAGAAGGTTGTTAAAATTTCTCTGATGGCCTAGAAGAGGTAAGAACGGGTTGAATGAGAGAGATTGTCTCCAAAGCCCTCTCGACCTCAGCAAAAGAAGGAGAGGTTGGATCCTGCTCAGAAATCTTCCTAATGGTAGGCTGGGTCTCTTGAAGAGAAGAGATCTCCATAGCTAGCAGAAAGCTTGATGGAGGAGTAAGACACTTGAGTAGAAGCTGGAGAAACAGGGGGCAACCCCAACCTTGGCACCTTGGCTTGAGGAACAAGGTCGCTACTTGAGCCAACCTTAACTCTGTGCTTGCTTTTGTTCTTGTTTTTCTTTAGAAGAGCAACCTTGGCTTGGAGTGCTTCTTGAGTAGGCTTCATTGAAGGGAACCTGGAAACATATAATGAGCCAGTAAAAAAAAAACGAGGAGGGAGAGCTGAAAGCCATGAACGGGCAGAGAAAGCATTACCTGATACCCCCTCGGCGCTGGCAATAGAGATGGGAATAGGGGTCTCGATCCTCATTTTAGGAAGACTGAATCCAAGCTTTACTAGAACCTAAGGCTTGATGAGCTCTGAATATTTCTCCAAATTGCAATCCGCCAAGCTCAATAAAAATTACTTATCAACAGCGCTGAGTTTAGGTTGGATACCTAAAAGGTAAGGCAAAGCAAGCAAAACAAAGTAAGCAAGGTAGGGCGTCAAAATTGATCCTCATATTGTTCAGGCAAAAATTTATCCAGGTTGTCAGGAGCAAACCAATCCCTAGGAACTGGAAGTGTCTGTAAGATCTGTAGAATTGTATTCCCATGCTCTGCTCCCTACAGAAAAGAAAAGTTTTTTCCAGCCCTTGTGGAAGCTCGGGAGGTAAGAGATGATAACCTTAGTTTTCACTCATTTGGACATGTACAAAAAATCGTCAGAGGGGGTATACTTAACATTGAAAAACTTTATAAGCAAAGGAACAGAGGGAACCCTTAGCTGATGTTTCTTGAAGAATACGAGAAGATCCACCAGTATGCCCCAGAAGTTAGGAGAAAGCTGAGCAGGGCAGACATTAAAATGTTGCAGAACACTCTTAATGAAGGGATGAATTTGAAAGCAGAGTCCATTCTCAAAGGCGGCTATGAAAAGTAGGTTTTCTTAGAGACTGAAGAGTTATATCGGGTATACATATCGGGGCACCAGTACTGTACACTTAGGGGAAAACCAAAGCGAGCAGCCATAACCTTCATATAATGAGTGACATAGCTGAAGCCCACTAGCTTTGTAGCTCTGGAAATCTCCCCTGCACCCTCACTACTGCCAGAGATCCCTACGCCGCTCACTTTGGCTTTACCTTTAGGGTTTTTAGGCATTGGGGAGGACGAAGAGGGAGGCGCCTCAACATTTTCCTCAATGTCGGCAAAATTGACACCAGAAAAGCTATCAATCTCCTCTTCCACATCTCCTAAATTATAATCATCTGCTTCGGGAAACCTATCTCCCATGAGGGAGATAGACGAGCCTGTGGTTTTGGAAGAAGCAGACATAA
Source organism: Ilex paraguariensis (assembly GCA_963454935.2). Classification (NCBI taxonomy): domain Eukaryota; kingdom Viridiplantae; phylum Streptophyta; class Magnoliopsida; order Aquifoliales; family Aquifoliaceae; genus Ilex; species Ilex paraguariensis. The sequence continues at coordinate 279,613 of CAUOFW020001203.1, read as the reverse complement.
CTGGGCAAGAATAAGGAAGTTTAAAAGACTTTTAAAGAGGAGGAATATCTGAGAAACACTCTCTGAGGGTTAAGGGGTCAAGACACCAGCGACCGATGATAAAGATACTAGCAATAGAATAAGGATCCAAAAAGAGGAGAATACGAGATAAGGAGCGATCTCGGTTCCTAAAATAACATAATCGAAAAGTCCAAAAATATAGAAATCTCCTCAGATTCGAGAGATCCAGAACGAAGAGATGAACATAGGACAAGAAGCGTACCTAGGTAAGGATAAATGATGGGCCAAAGCTCAAGACAAAGACGAAGAGTGGATTCTGTTGAAACCTCAAGTCGAATCAGGGAGAATCGATCTTCTGCGAAACCCTAAGATCACCAGTAGATTGAGGAAGCAAGGGATACAAGGAAGAGGGAAAAACCAAGAGGGAGAATTCAAAGAGTGAAATGAGAGCCATTTCCCATCAATCCGAAGACATTTAAAGCTAACGGTACGTGGGACTTCAAAGTGGAGAACGTGCGCGAAAAACGAAGGAGAAAATGATTACCTGTAACTGTCAAAAACCTGTTCGCATGCATATTGAGGCCACCAAGTGGAGGTCTACCTTACCTCAGCCTCAGTTCAACCCTTGCTCAAGTCCGCTTGAACCAAGAGCTGGGGGGCAACTGATGATACATGAAAATGATTTTAACTAAGTACGAGCTCGGGGAGTGAGGTCAGACAAGGAGGTCTATTAAAGAACCCGGAGCTCAAAGGCCCAGACCTCAAGCTCCCTTCGTATGAAAGAGTAAAGGAAATGTGAAGGGGACAACTAGCTGACAAGAGGCATCTCCAAAACAACAGAGGGCAGTGATTAAGGAACAAAACTCGCAACTGTCCAAGATCCTCTCCCAAAATCAAGTGAAACCCCGCTGATGAAGGGCAGGGAGCTCTCTGCAGATCCCTTAGAGATGGGAATCGAATTATAAATACTGGCCAATGCCTCCATCAAGGAGAAGGAATCCTGATTGTATCAGAATCACTTTGTAATTTATAACAGCTATCAATAAAGATCCAGGGGGCAAGAGACTCCATTTGAGAGTGGATTAGCCGAGCTCCCGAACTCGGTGAACCACTATACTTTCACTGTGCAAGCCATCCCAACTTTGAAACACTCCAGGCTGGTTTGTGTAATTCTCACATTCTGCTCAACCCACTTAATTAACACCATCACATTTGATGGGTGTTATAAGAACATATGATTTTTATTGTATTAACTTTGTAGTTTATAATTTTAAAATTAGATATTATTCTTATTAAAAAGAACTTGACACTAATTTAAAAAAAAATACATAGCAAGCCCTCAACATAACACAACACAACTCGATTGAGACTAACAAAAAAATAATAAAAAAAAGCTTCTTGTTGTGAGAGAACTTTGTATAAAATCCCAAAGCCTTTTCTTTCGATGCATCCTTCAATTACATAATCCCAGAGCGTTTTCTTTCCATGTACCCTAAAAAATTACATTCATTTCCCACTAATGCTCAATTAAAAGCAGTAGTTAACTTCCCTTAATGGCTTAATCTATAAAAACCAAAACAAATGAACGGTCAAATTGCCTACCACCTTCCCACATCCATCACCCATGGACACCGGTTTTGTACCCCTCTTCATCTTCTTCTTTCTCCTCATGGCCTCATCACCAGGAATCAGTGCCACCACGCTTTCGGACTCCGCACCCCCGGACACGGCGCCTCTGAAAACAGAGTTTGTGTGGGAACCCATAGAGATAACCAACATGGGTCAATCCGAGTACTTCGTATCGTGCGGTCCGGATGAGTTTGTGAACATATTGGCACCTCAACAGAGTATAAGCTATATGTTCAAAGTTGTTGATCCAACAATCTTGAAGTGTTTCGTACAAAAACATAACAACAACATTCACGTGAACGTTGTGGAATGGGGACCTCAAGGGGTTTTCTGTCCATTTCCTAGAAATAGATGTAAGAATACTTGTAGTTTTAGGATAATAGATGAGAAAAGATATGATGTTTACGATGAATATCAAAACAATTGGGTACCTAGTTTGTATTCACCCGAAAGTACCAGCCAGCCATGTAAGGAAGAAAATGGACTCTAATGAGCTAGTCCTTAATTCGCTTCAAGAAATTTGTAATAGATATGAACATTTCGTGTCCAATCACTACTTTATTTTATTTGCAAGTTTTTTATAAGTATTTTTTGAATATTATTACAATTTAAAAAAAAAAAACAAAACTGTAATATTTGTTTAACACCAAATTATTTTTTGTAAAGCAATAAAGTGGAGTGATAATGGTACTGAAAACATGGCTGTTCATTTTCCTCTCTTCTCCATAGTTGATGGGCGATCCTCCTAACAAGATAACTTCAACTATCAGATCAGACTTAACTAACAAACATCTCGACAAATTTGACAAAATTGAGTACCTTAACATTTATATTTCATATGGTACTTACTTTATGTTCTAACTCAATTTCACCAACTACTTTCCAATTTGGTCTTAATTTAACTTGTAACTCGTCAAAGTATTATCAATTTACAATCAGAAATTATTGATAGCTTTGAATCGAAAGAAGAGAAGTTTTAGTGGGTTTAGCATACTGCTGTTTCATATAGTGTGTATATCTAATGAGAGACCGTCACAAAAGTAGCTTGTGAGGCACACAATTTTTACTGGAATCATTAGATCAATACTAAATTTTAATATTTGATGGAAACTACAATCAATTTTAAGATCATAATAAATTAAATTAATAAATTAGATTCTAATAACATCTATTTTCAAAATATCGCATCGATTAGTTCAAACATTTATAGAAGAAAGGAGAACCGGCTGTCCTTGTTTATCGTCACATTGAAATTGCAAGCCCATGGCCACCGCGCAAGTTCACGGAATCAGGAGGCCGGCAGGTGCACATCACGGTACACTTGGACTCCTCTTGTACAAGTCATTGGGTGGTGTCTTCTGTGTTTTTTTGTTGATTGAATAATAAAATAATAGGAAAAACTTCATTTTTTTTTTTTTTATACTTAAAGAGGAGATACAAGAAAGAAGTCATAGCAGACTAATACTCTACATCAACTACTCCTACTCCTACTCCTCCTTCGAGTGCAGCTATTGTTACTCCTCCTTGATCTACGAGAACCTGTTTCCTAACTGATAGAGGCATGTTTGGGCCTTCAATAATTCTCTGGAATTGAGTCATCAGCCCCCCATTCACACCCCTTGTAAAATATCCTATTTTGAAAACACCTCTGTATTGTCGAAAATTTTACTACACTCCCTTATAGTTAATATGTTTATTTTATTCAAATCCCACCGTCAATAGATGTTAATGGGAAACAAAAAGGTAGATGATGTCAAGCAGAATTCTTTACAAAATACCCATTTTACCCCTCCTTCAAGATCCAATAACCTGCTTGCGTAACCCACAACTCTCCCTCTCCTAGATAGCTTTCGATCTATCTTACTAAAAGTCTTCTTCCACCCAAAGCCTGAACTCACTCCATAGCATTTTCCAACAACCCCTTGCGATAGATCGTCTCCTAAACCCATCCCACTTCCAAGACTCCATTTCAATTACATTCATTAGCATCTTCTTCCTCTCTGACACAAACCTTTTACATCCCAAACATTGTCACTAACCATCGTTACCTACATTAATTCTCACACACATATACACACAGTACACACACTCTACCATCAAACAATGACCAATACCCATGACTAGTCCACCACCTCATGTCTACACAAAAAATATGAAACCCCTAATTGTACCCAAATTACAATTATCACTGTGAAATCAATTCAATTGTGAAAAACTAATTAAGCAAAATTGTAACCAATTATTTATATAAACATCACACAAAAATATACATAGAGCGAGATAGGGAATTGTTCATTAGCCCCCAAATTCTTTGCATCCTTGGCAATCAATTTGTCTGCATATTTACAATCAAAATCTCTATTTATTTCTTCTCTCGCTCTTCTCTCTCACTATGCCAACAGGCAGGTAAGCTGAGAGTTTAGAACAATTGACAATGAGGGATAATGAAACTGGGTGATGGTTTGGTGATAGCTGGTGGGGTGGGTCTAATGCAATGAAGATAGACTATGCATAAGGATTTGCGCTACGCTTAGTGGTAGGAATGATAGACTATGCAAAAGGTTGGGGTTGTACATATATTATACGTTAATATATTTTGTACTAGCGTCCTGTGATGCACATGTATAGTTTTTGCTATTTTGTTATTTTTTTAAAAGAAAAGATAGATAAAATAATAATAATAAATTATTTGATAAAAAAATCTATATAAATAAATTAAAAAAATAGTGAGTAGTTAGTAAGGAGTTGAGAAGTGATTATAAAAGATACATGACAGATGTGATTGGAAGAGGCCTTAGTATGACAATTTAAAAAATCATAACTCTAGAATATATATATATATATATAATAAATTGTTATTATAAAGAAAGTGTATAATAATATATTATATACTAAAATATTGTATATTGTATAATATATTTATTATATAAATGTATTAAATATTAAATAGATAATATGTGAGATTGTCAAGGTTAACATAGTCAAATAAAAAGTTATGTTACATCCGTCAGTCGACAAACTCTTATAGGGATGTCAGTAAAATTTTTGGTAATACAAGGGGAATGTTTGAAGATAAGGTATTCTATAGGGGGTGTGAGTGAAGTTTTCCCTAAAATAAATTATCATTTGTTTCAAAAAGTCACAATACATGTTTATTAAAAAGAAAAAATGAAAAACATTACTAAATAATTTTTCCAATTTTTTTTTTCTTTTGTTTTTAATCATGTTACTAGAAGTATAAACAATATTGAAAAATCCTAAGAAAAAAGATAGAGATTTGGATATCCACCTTTGTTATAAACAATGAGTAGGAGATTCAACAATGACCATTTGATATAACTATGATACAACCATACCATCGATATTTATGGTGATGGTGTGAAAAACAGAGAAGAGTAAGCTGGGAAAGTTAGGTTTGTATTACTCGAGGGAGAGAAGAAGGTTACGCTTAAAGTAATTAATTATCTATGGTATGACAAGACTATGGCTTGCCTGTCTACACACGTGGGTGGTGTGGTCCTTACAACAATTATGTTGTAGTATTCGTAGTCTCAAAATATTTGAGAGAATATTGTCTTTAGAGGCTCTCTCCCTTAGACGTGATGTGGCCTTTTAAAAATAATGAGGTGACATTCCAGAAGTTGTCTTATTGCCCAAAATTGGATTTGGTAGTGAGTATGCCCTTTTATTCTTTTATGGTGATTGCTGACCTGTTTGTGCCTTGGATCTTTGTAAGTCAGGTTAACTGAGTCTTAATCAGTGTCGACTGAGCCTCAATCAAGTGGTCTGAATTTCTTCCAAGCATGCTGGCTTATTCAAGGTATACAAGCTGCATATTTTCTCTTGGTATCATCATATGGTATCATCATTTAATCTCAAAACATACCATAAGATTGTTAAACTCTGAACTTGATTATTGTACCGAAGAAAAAAATTTATTATTGTACTTTCAACTTTTACCATTTTAACGAGTGTTTTTATAACTTTTGTGAATTATTTTACAACAAAAAAGTTTATCACTTTTATAGGTATTTTTATCATTATTGTGGGTGTTTTTAACACTATTTTGATAACTATTTTTTACTACTTTTCTTTGGTACAAAAAAAATTACCACTTCTGTGGGTGATCCAAGTTAAGAATGATGTCTTACCTGGCGTGCCAAAAGATTGTTGCACCAAAATCTATTGTTATCAATGAAGGAAACTTAATCGACATATAGCTTTCAAGCGATTGTTTATGATTGGTTTAATTGTCTTATTTCAGGACTTTCTTGAAAGAATTTTAAGGGGATAATCGCATAATACTGAGAACTAATAAAATATATTTCATTTATTAATTCAATTGAAAGTATTTTGGTTACAAAGAAGATTGAATTAATATCCTTGATTACAAAAATAACTACTTCCTAAAATTCATCTAAAACTACTCCTAAAAATGTCCAGATTGTGGGTCTTGTAGGGATTTGAATGTATCCTTTAACTTCTCCATTGTCTGCCTTTTATAGTCACAACGTTCGACAGTTCTGCCTCCATCAACGTTATTTGGATGGTAATTCCCAAGTAGTTATTTCTCTTTTTCAAAAAAGGTTGTGACTGATCATCTTCCGCCTTTCTTCACATTCTGCCATGTGGCATCTTCTCAACACATTCAGACTAACCAGATGTCAATACATCGATTATTCTTGTAATTTTGTATTTTAGGCCTAAATAATGACTCCCTCATTTAGTTGGGTTTTTTCTTTACTAAACCAAATGAATGAACAATCATGATTGTTGTTCTTTTTAGACATTTGAAGGGTTTTGATGGCTGAGCTGTTCATTTCACCCTTCTTCATTTAATCAAGTGGTAACTCAGGAAAATGAACGGTTCGTAACTGCTTAACCCCTGGATGACTATTTAGAGGTTCTTGGCTAATTGCATTGTTCCTTCAAACTCTCACTATCATCTTTACCTTTGACGATTTTTCTCTGCTTTGTCTTTGCATCCTTGGTTGTCCTTGATGGTGTCTAAACGAAAGGTTGACCATCCCTCTTTTGCCAATCTTCCTCTAGCTTTTGCTTACTGAACCCATGCATAACATATTTAGTCTAGTCAACTGAGACAACAACCAGTGCCTTCACTTTTCCTCCATGCATATCCTAGATATTTCTCCCATCAGGACTTCCACGACAGTCATTTGCCATTTCAAGATCTTTTGTAGGTCTCGTTGATAATCTTATGTGGACTCTCCATCTCCTAATTTGGCCTACAAAAAAACCCAAATCTTGCCAAAGCATGACAAATTTGGTGTAAAATTTTCTCAAGACCCTTATCAGATTCACTTATACCATTGCTTTGCCCTACTGAAGTTAGATCCCTGTAATAAAATGGGCATCCACATTATGTGCATCTGCATAGAAAGGATTGACATCTGTCCAATGCACCTCCATCCCTTTTCTCCCTTCATTATAATTTTTTGATAGGAATATCAGTGCTTGATGTAGGGATGATGACACATAGCCATTAGAATGTATCTAATCTCTTCTTAGAAGAGCATTGAAATTAGAAGAGCAATCTACCATGAAGAATGTTGTCATGGTATTCCCATTGCCTACTCAAGTTATACAGGCAGGATTCTTCTTGCAGAAGTGACTCTCTTGCAAAATTACTAACTGTGATGTCAATGTAAAGTAGGTCCTTTTCCCCTTTATTCAAGACCTTTAGCATCCTTGAAGGGAGGATGTTGACCACTACCCCATTGTCAACCAAAACTTATCTAATTGGTCGTTCATCGATGTGGGCTTGTATGTACAGCGGCCTTAAATGCTTGGACAACTCTTTTATGGGGGAATGTAATACCACACTATCTGTCCACAGTCTCCTTGCTCCATACTTATAGACCTTTCATCAGGTCTAAACTGTTTCACAATTTTTGTAAACACTGCTATTGACTCAGTGTTATCTTCCACATTTTCTACTAGTTGGTTTGGTTGTCCTACCTTAGCCTTGAATGCTATAGGTAGAGCCAATATCATGTTGCATGTTGCATCATCTCTGAGTAAAGGTTCTATGTCCCAAAGGTCATAAGCTCCTCATCTAAAAGCATGAATTTATCTTCCTTTATTTTTTCTTTTCCATTTGCTAATGAATTTTTTGCTGCCTTCTCTGTTTCTCCTTCAGACAGATTCACTATATCTGTTTGAACTCAGTAATCTTCTGATTAAGGATATCTTGTTTAGTCTAGACCTCTTTGATCTTCTTTTGTTGTTCTCTTGGCCAAGTCGGGTTTTTCTTTCCCATTGATGGATTTAGCCCTTAATAGGTTTCAAGAGCAGTAGGGTTTTGCTTGCTCATCCAAGCGACAAACTTCCTTTGCTTTTTCCTTTTCTGTGTTCTGTTAAGTGTTTAGTATCGTGCTCTAGATGAAAACTTTGGGTGTTGAACATGGCACTATCTTTCATCATAAACTTTAGGGGGATTCATTATTCTAGATCCAACTTTTGTAATAATTTCAAATCTCCCTTTCCTCTTCTGGGTCTACTACTCGTGGCACTCTTGCCTTTTAATCTTTTTCCAAACACTCTCTTTTGATCATCGAAGATCCAACAACACCATCCATCCCTAGTACTTTTTCTTTCTTGGTTTGGCCTTGGTAGCTAGTGCCTCTTGCATCATTATTGATGTCAGGAAAACAATGAGAATCATACTTGTACCTTTCCTTCATCTGAAAAATGTATGGGTCTGCATCATCAAATATCTTTTCAAAACTATTATAGATTTGCACATCACCTTCACCCCTAGTGTTGGAGTCCCTTATCACCGAAATCCCTTACTACATCATCCAGTAGTATTGCATGTGACTTGACTATTTCTTTTACACATTTAAAGCATATAATGATGAGAATGCAAAATGTCATATTTTTCTCTTTTAATATTTAGCCTTTTATACTTAGTTGAAGCCTAAATATACTCAATATTCTTATATTTTGATTTAGGACACAAATGGAGACGTTAAATTCAAAACGAAGCTAATTGGATAATTGTGGACAGTTTCGATATTGCTTCATAATATGGGCATAACTCTCTCATCCGAGATCCGATTGAGATGATTCAAGGTGCTATGGAATGCCAAAGAAAAGATCTAAAACTTTTATGTTTTGAGTTTTGAGAGATATTGATTGCATCAAGGGAAGTATTGAAGTCAAAAGAATAGATATAGAGTATTATTGTGCAATTTCCAGCTTTTAGGCAGTTCGATCTATGGAGCTTCAATTGAGGTTTGGATGGCGTTAGAGTTTCATACTGATAAAGTATTCTTCATGAAGTTTTTAGAGGACGTCTTAAGATTTTTAGAAAGGTATGGTTTACAAAAATTTGAGTTTGTTTGGGCCTCCAAACATTGTTTCAAAGTCAGGTCTGAAAAGTTGATCAGAATCCTGATTGGAGTTTGATTCCTTTCCGAACCAGTAAACTTCGGTGGGTCATGACTTGAGTTTACAAAATTCAAATCAGGTGATGCAAAAGCCTAAATATATCTAGACATTCAGGGCTACAGCTTTCATGAAGAGCCCAAATCAAGATTCAGTCGTTATCTGATAGAAAAATAGATCACAAGTTCCAACATGATTTTTAACAATCTGTTTTGATAAGGAAT
>CAUOFW020001203.1:245350-262850 GCA_963454935.2 Ilex paraguariensis | reverse complement strand
TGAACATGATTAAGGTCGTCATTGTTATAAGTTACATAAGTCAGATAGTCTACCTTGTAATTAATTTTTCCCTTGTTGAACCCCTTTGAGCGTTACTGTTTTTTTTCTCATCCACGTTACAAACTTTAAACCCGATAAAAAAAAATAAAAAAAAATAATGCCTTTACCCAAGCCATAAAGCTAGTGGAGCATTTTTCATCATTATGATATGTTTGGGTGTGCAAGAAATAAGTGTGGGGGTGTCTGGATTTGTGGTATAGTTATGACTGGTGAAATGGAACAGGTTCTCATTCTAAATTCATGAGTTCCATTGTTGATGTTTTTATTGTTCAAAAAAAAAAAGAAGAAGAAAAAAAAACAGAAAGGAAGTAATGGGGGAAATTGCTTTTAATGTTACAAACTGTCCATGTTCATAACTCCTCCTAAAATTCCAAGAAAGGGGTCTGTTTGTACGTAATATATAAAAAGGTAGAAGCTTTTGCAAAGAATTGTTCCCAACTGCGAACGAAAAGTGTTCCTTTTGAACGATCTCTTTTTTCAATGCAAGAATTTTACATGGTTTGAATGGAGTGATTGGTTTTGCATATCTTATATATTCGAGCTTCAGTTGATTCTTTTTTGCTCCACTAGTTTCGAAGGCTTTTGAGCTACACTCCCAAATATTTCCTACGTTGATCCTAAACCCCATTACAACCCTTGAAAAGTCCTTATGATTCATGTTATGCATGTGATCCCAGTGGTGGACAATGAGAAGATATGCAAGCCTATGGTAGATTATTTTCATTGGAATGAATTTGGGCGAAATACATACCCTTTAAACACATGAGAGTTGAGTGTTTATTTTTGTGAGGGTCTACGTAATTAGTTTACTCCATATTTTAGTGAAAATGTTTACTAAGTAATTATAAGTTGTTAAGAATGTTTGTTCATGATATTTTATGAGTTTTGAAGAGCTTGGTTGTTCTTTGTTAATGGCGTTGCAACCTTGTTGTTTTTGGGAAAGTGAATTTGAGTTTTGCCCAAGGACAAGCAAAAGCTAAGTGTGGGGGAATATGATGAGAATGCAAAATGTCATATTTTTATTTTTTAATATTAAGTCTTTTATACTTATTTGTAGCCTAAATATACTCATTATTCTTATATTTTGAATTAGGACGCAAATAGAGATGTTAAATGCAAAACGAAACTAATTGGACGATTGTGGACAATTTCGACATTTTTTCATAATCTAGGCATAACTCTCTCATCCAAGCTCCAATTGAGATTATTCAAGATACTATGGAATGCCAAAGAAAAGCTCTACAACTTTTCTGTTTTGAGTTTTCAGAGATATTGACTGCATCAAGAGAAGTATTGAAGGCAAAAGAATAGATATAGAGTATTATTGTGCAATTTTCAGCTTTTAGGTAGTTCGATCTATGGAGCTTCAATTGAGGTTTGGATGGCATTAGAGGTTTAGACTGAGAAAGTATTCTTCATGAAGTATTTAGAGGAAATCTTAAGATTTTAAGAAAGGTACAGTTTGAAAAAATCCGAGTTCGTTTGGACCTCCAAACATTGTTTCAAAGTCAGGCTTGAAAAGCTGATCAGAATCTTGATTGGAGTTGGATTCCTTTTCGAACCAGTAAACTTCGGTAGGTCATAACTTGAGTTTAAGAAATCCAAATCAGGTAATTCAAGATCCTAAATTTATCTACACATTCAAGGCTACACCTTTCGTGAAGAGCTCAAATCAAGATTCTGTCGCTATCTGATAGAAAAATAGATCACAAGTTCCAACATGATTTCTGTCAATCCGTTTTGATAAGGAATACCTATAATGTAGGGATTTGAGTTGTTCACATTTTGGGAGTGTGATATATTTTTTATATTTATTTAAGGAGAAAGAAAGAAAGAAAAATTAGGATAATATAGAGGCTGTTATACCCCTTCTTCTCTAACTCTTTCTTCTAGTTTTCATGAAGGTCATGTGTGGCTAAACTATAATACTTGATCTAAGGAAACGGAAGCCTCAAAATCAATAAAACTGTGAGATCTAATTTGTTTTTATAGTTCAGTTTATGTTTTGCGTATTGGATGTTCTGTTGTGCCTATTTTTATGATTGCATCATTTAATTACTAGGAGACCTACTAGTTTATTATTCGCTGTAATCTACTACTGGGTTAGATACCAATCCATAATTGTTTGATCCCTCTAATATGTGAAGCAACTAATATTTAATGATTTGCTGCATCAAAGATTATTAGATCTTAGAAAGAATATTCGACTAATTAAATGCATCCGCTTGTGCTTATGTTGTTTAGTTTCATCGATCTTTCTAATTCTTAATGATGCTACTAGATTAAACTTTTAGTACTTGTCTTGGGTTGTTTAGTAGTTAAGGTTAATTAGATCACTTGTTTTCTAATTAATTGCGACTAAGGAAAAATAGAAAGATAGTTCCAATGGTGAATATTCAGATAGTGAATTGATATATACTTGCATCGATGATCAGTTGTAAATTAAATTCCGATGGTGAATGTTGACTTAGATCAAGGTTCGTTCCCTTGATTTATTTCGATACTTTAATTTGAATTTTTCTTTAGTTGCTTTTCTTAAAATTGTTTTCGTTAAACTCAAACTCCCTTCCATCCTTGTTCACGAGACATAAAATTAGGTTAGATACTCTCTGTGGGAATGATCCTTACTCGCACTACTACATTTATTTTTAGGAGTATAGGTTTTATTTTTGTTTGCCTGCGATAGCACACCATATAACTAGTGGTTTCTCCTCTCTAGGACCAAGCCTGCTGTGAACTGACATTCTTATCTTAGGGACAATTATTTCTTTGCCGACCAACAAATTGGCATCTTTCTTGTCATCTTACAAATTAGCAAAAATAGTATTGGTATTCACTTATTTAGGGAAAGCATATTTATCTACCCCTCATGGTTTTTTCTTCTTTTGTGGCATATTTAAGCATCTCTTTTTTTGATTAAATCATGCACAAGATTTCTAAAAGTGATGCATTTTTAGTTGAATGCCTAAATGAATTATGTCATTTTCAGTATTCTTTTCCTTTCTTGTCTTTTTCTAGTGGGACATTGTTTCCTCGACACAGGATAATGAATTTTTGGTTGATCAACTCATCAAAAGAAATATCAGTTATCGATAAATCAAATGTATACTGTCTAGAGGTTAAGAGTGCATCCTTTATGAAAGGATTACTGGATGACATGTCCACAAGGTCTTCAATCTTTTTTAAAGCATCGTACATGATTGGTGTTTTTCCTATAATCTATGCCACTTTTATCTCAACTGCTCCATCGAAGTCTTGGAAATAAGTCCCCAATGAACTATTCTTCATTTGTTGTTATTCCCTAAGCAATATTTCAAATCTAGTCGCCCTAACTGAGAGTTCAAAGAGTTCTATGAACTCCATTTTTTCGAATTTCTTCGTAAATTCAAAGTCTAAGCCATTTTGGACCAACTTCACTAATTCTATTTTGGGCAAATAAACATGGCATTTGTTCTTGGCTTTCTTGAATCTATTGATGTATTGTTCAGCAGATTAATTCAACCTCTATCTCAGTCTGCCATTGAAACCATTAGTTCATTAGGAATGAACTGAGCATGAATTTGTTCTTTCATTTCTTGTCATATTTGAACTAAATTGGCAGAAAAATTTATGAACTAAGCGAAGGATGTTCTTGTTAGTGATTGTGAGAATAATTTCATTTTTAGATTCTCATTACTTTCAACTTACCCACATTAGAAAGTGAACCTGCCTATGTATTCTATTGTAGATTTATTCCATTCACCAGCATAAAGGTTTGTTACCTGGTGGATGATCCAGCATCTCCAATGTATGATTTCTTATAATGGATTTGATTTCAGAATCGACATCTTCCTTCCAATAAGGAGCTTCGAGGAAAGACATTGCTTCTTTGAACCTTTGAGGATCATTTTCTAATAGATAAGATTGAAAATCATGATGAAATGACTTCGAAATCTTTGTCCTCCTGCTACGTCTAGGTTCATCTTCAATGAACTCGTTATTTTGACAATTACTGGTTGTAGCCTCAAATTGTCTCTTCAATAAGCTTGATTCATGTAACATATTGGATGAAACAATTATTTTGAAAGAATGATGCATTCATTCACTCTATAATAGTATTAATATGTACATTTGGAATCTCAGATTTATGAACAAAAATCGATATGCACTACTGTTATGGGCATAACTAACGAATATGCGATCAATAGTTTTTGGTCATATTTCAACCTTTTTTGGTTTAGGAATTGTCACTTTTGTTAGACAACCCCACACTTTTAATAATTTATAAGAAGGTCTTCGACCTTTCTATAATTCATATGGTGTCTGATTAGTTTTCTTATGAGACACATTGTTAAGAACAAAATTAGTAGATAATAAGTCTTCCACTCACAAGTTTTGAGGTGCTCTTGAATTTGACAACATAGCATTCATCATTTCTGTCAATGTTCGATTTTTGCATTCAGCTATGCTATTTGATTGAGGTGAATAGGGGGCAGTCTTTTGGTGAATGATTTCATGTGTTGCATAAAACTCCTCGAAAGGAATTTCATATTCACCACTCCTATCATTTCTTAGTGCATTTATCTTTTTGCTAAGTTGATTCTTAACTTCATTCTTATAATGCTTGAACATATCAATAGTCTCATCTATACTTCTAATTAAAGAAACATAACAATATCTTATGCAATCATCAATAAAAGTTATAAAATATTTTTTATTACCTCTTTGTTTGCACAAATTTTAAGTCACAAAACCTCACTGTGAATTAATTCAAGAGGTTTGTTACTTCTTTCAATTGACTTGAAGGATATTCTTGTCAACTTTGATTCCACACAAGTATCACATCTATGATTTGGTGCAATAGACATTTTAGACAAATCATTCAAATTGACTAATCTTCTAATTGCATCATAATTGACATGTCCTAGTCTAGAATGCCACATATTAGAAGACTCAAGTAAATAAGAAGAATTGATCTTATTCTTATTATGAAAAGATATGGGTACAACAATCATTACATTGAGCTTAAAAAATCCATCACTTATGTATCCCTTCCCTACAAACATCTCATTCTTAGTAAGTACAAATTTGTCAGATACAAAAACTAACTTAAAGTTATTTTTGCTAAGCAAAGAACCAGACACTAGATTATTGAAAATGTTAGGGACATAAAGCACTTCATTCAAAGTGAGTTCCTTGCCGGATATCATCTTCAATATCACCTTTCCACATCCTTCAACATTTGAAATAGAAGAGTTTCTCATGTAGAGCTGTTCATCATGATCTATCTTCTTGTAAGTAGAAAACATCCACTTAGGGTTACCCACGAAGTTACATTCGAAAACCACTGCAGAAAGGTTGATGTCGGAAACTTCCATAGTCATGTTTTCTTGTGCATTAGGCTTTTTGAAATTCTTGGACTTATGGCAGCCTTTTGAAATATGCCTTGGTTTGCCACAATTGTAGCACTTGCCCTTGAATTTCTTCAATCCTTGACTTGGACCATCACCATTAGGCTTCCTCTTTTGTTAGCCTTTGTTCCTCCTTCCACGATGTTGACTTTGGATTCCATTGAGTTAAAGACACCATTTTTCTTTTCAAATTTACGATTGTCGTCTTCTATCCTCAAATGAACAATTAATTCTTCAAGTTTTATCTCTTTGCGTTTGTGCTTGAGATAGTTCTTAAAATCTTTTCATTGGAGTGGTAATTTTTCCACAATTGCAGCTATACCTCGGCATGGATTTTATGATTGATTACTTGAAGTCCTTGAACTTGGGATATAGCAATCTTAGAATCCACCATTTGAAATATAAGAACTTGCCAACGATTAATTTTTTTGTGCCGGCATCTTCAGTCTTGTACTTTTTATCTAAAGAGTCCCAAAGTTCTTTTGCAGTTTTGATAGTACTATAGACATTGTATAGTACATTGTTTAACCCATTGAGTATGTGATTTTTACACAAGAAATCCGAATGCTTCCAAGATCCAAAGTAGCCACCTTTTCCAAATTAGTTTCATTCTCATCAAGTAAAGGAACATCTTCCTTAAGAAAATTTGCAAGATAAAGGGTGGTGAGATAAAAAAATATTTTAGATTATCAACGTTTAAAGTTCGAGCCATTGAACTTCTCGGGCTTCTCTCCTCGAGACACATTCATAGTAGTAAGAGCAACTGTTGTACGAACAATAGTAGGAGGAATATAATCATTTGTAGTAGCCATTTCTGTTACACAAACATAAGCAATACAAGTCTTATTTTAATTATGTAAAGCACTACTAATTCAAACTAAACATACAAAATCTGCTTTAAACACTTAAAATAGTAAACTAACAGAATAAAAAATTATATTTTCAATTTGGGGACAGGGGGACAAGGGCGCCTACCAAAGGAGGAGGGCGTCAACAATAAAGGCCAAGGGGTGTCTATCAAGGAGGAGGGTGCTAACAGGTGCTCTTGAAGGGCACCAACTTTGGGAGATGGTGCCTTTAGAGAGGCACCTACTTTTGGGAGAGGGTGTCTCCTAGAGGGCACTACTAAAAATAATAGAATACAAAATTCTATTTTAAAAAAAAATTAAAACAACGTATTGAACACAAGAACCAAAATACAAAATTTTGTGTTTAACACAACTGCCTTAGATTATAACAGTATGTAACCTAATTATTTAATAAAGTCATAAAACAATAGCAAGTTTGTCTTAAGATTGTTAAACCAAAAAATATTGTGTATATAATTAGATTTAAGAAACTTGAAAAACTATTGCAAATCTAATACTATTTAAACAAATTAATGCACTCAAATGTACACAGAACAACAGCAATGATCAGAACCAGAAAACTAAAATAAATTTAACTCTGTATCCATACTCTCCTGAAAATAAATTTGCTCCCTCTTGATGCTCAAGGTTGATGAGCAATTGTCTCTCACGATAGAATGAATTTATGTTCTTGGAGAAGCAACACTTTAATTTTCAAGATTTCAGCGAACACAACTTTGGGCTTTATACTTGAATCGATGAAGAAAAACAACGATGCACCAATATGTATGTAGAGGGAGAGAAGTAAAAAAGTCAGAATAATTATTCCTGAATTTTAGTATTTTGGTCTTTTTCGTATTTTCAAATGGTAGTAGAGGTCGCCATTTTATAAACTCTGGGCGTTCGTTCAGTTAACCTGTACAAGCAAAGAACGTCACTGTTCGTCACACCTGTTTAGAGAGATACTTTGGAGTACGACAATTACGTGTGGCGCATACTTTAAAAATTAATTTAAATAACAGTTGGATTAGGCACTTGAAGATGAAGGTAGCAAACTGCAAGGCGATCGTGAGAGTGGGCATCCCAAGCCAAGGCGCCAAAGCCTTGGGCCCCGCTTGCCAAGGCACCAAGGCAAGGCACCGCCTTCAATGTTGCTTCGTCCACTACTTTGATCTAATCCATTTTGGACCCAATTTTAAATTCAAAAATTCAGTTTATTATACCAATAAAATTTATAATTTTTGAAACATAATTTCTCATTCAAATATTAATGATTCTGAACAAATTATTTAATCATGATCCCATTAATTTCGATGTGTGAGTCCTATGTTAATTTATCTTTCATTATCATTTTTTCAACAAGTAAATCTACTAATTTTATATGTAAGTATTAGATGTAAAAGTTATTGTTGCTTATAAAATTTGATGGGATCCACTAGTCTTACCATAGGCGGAGAGAGGTAGGGGCAGGGTGGGCACGTGCCCCCCCTCAAATTTTTTTTTTTATAAGTTAGATATATGTATTATATATTTATAAATATATATTATGTGTGTCCCCCCTCATTTATATTAGGCCCACATTATTTACCTAAAATAATTAAACAATTAAGTCCATTTAAAACAAAAAAAAATTGAACTCACTATTATCTATCCAAACTTATTAAAAAAATAAATATTTGACCTATCACAATCCACCTAAATCTATTAAAAAAACAAAACTTTTAGCTCAACATTACAAACAAAATTTTTGGCCTAACATTAAAAGCAAAATTTTTGGTCTAACATTAAAAACAAAATTTTTGACCCACCATCATTAAAAAACAAAACTTTTGGCCCACTTGACTAAACTTTATCTTATTTTTCCTTTTTTTTCCTCTTTGTTTCACTTACTCCCAACTGTCCACTGACCAGTCATAAGAAAAAGAAAAGAAACAAAGAAAAGCTCAACACATGAGAAACTCAGTTTCTTGAGTTTTGTTGTCCTTCCTTGCACCAACCTATAAAATTATTTTATACATTATATTTAACCCCTAAATTTTTGAAAATTTTAATAATGGTTCTAGTCTTTTTTTTTTAAATAAATTAGTGGACCACTAACCCTCTAAAATAAATATGTTAGTTTTGGATTGACTCATTGTTTTATTTGTATATTGACGAAAATACAATATTTCTCTTTATCTAACACAATGTTCGTTACTTTGTAAAAATAATTTTTAGTTTTCATTTACTATTTTTTTAGTAATAATAGTATATAACCTAATAAAATACAAAAATTAATTTACATTTAAATTATATACAAAATTTTAGAGATTTTTAAAAAAAATATATTTTATTGAAATATATAATTAGGTTAAAATGTACTAAAAAAATTATTTTGTGTTTTTTTGTTAAGATTTTGTTTCGACTAATAAAAATTGAATTTATTATTTCAAAATAATTTAATGTTGATTCTTACTTTTTTTTTTATTCTTGAACTGAATTTTTTTGTATTAATTTCGGCTTAATATTTTTTTATACGAGTTATATTTTGCCTCTATTATAGATATTCATGGCTCCGCCCATGACAATATACATTTTTTTTTGAGAATTTTTTATATTAAATGGACTTCATATATCAAATATAATATAATAAATATAAATATGTTATATAGTGTGATTGGTTATATGGAAAAAAAATTAGAGTACACAATTAAAGTGTCCATCTTGAGCAAAATTTCTGGCTCCGCCCCTGAGTCTTACATATTTAATTATAATTAATTTGTGATATCAAAAAACACTGATGACGGGGTGGTCAATTGCATTGAATGTTTTCTCTTCTCTACCAAGTCGCATAAAATTAAATATCACGATTTTGACGTGAAACTTTAAGTGTGTCAATTTGTTTCGTTTTCAGTTCGGTCAATACAAGGAACTATGTCGGGTATTTAGGTTCTCTTTTTTATTTTTCCTTCTTGTCTTCGGGGAAAAAAATATTTGAAGTACATTTGACCCCTTTTATATATTAGATTTTGGGAACCAATGTTCGGGCTGTAGGCCATTTTGATACACGGTTCTTTTTTTTCCCATGGGGCAGCTTGGTTAGTTTTTTTTACCCACAAATTATGTGTACTCGTTCTTCCTGTCATCAAATGTGACAATAGAAGACTCATAGATAGTGTAGTTCAGCAGGTTTGGAGCGGACATTCCAAAGTGGTTATTAAGCCTCTTCGCATGTTATATAAACATGTTTTACCCATTTTCCTATAAAAAAAGGAGGAAAAATTAAACCTCTTTTACGGTTAGAAATGAAACAAATTAACACTATTATACCGGTTGTCTTTATGCTCACAGCTAAGTAGGCAGTCCAACGTTTCATTGGCTTCTAGGATAATAGACATTGGGATAAACTAGATGGTTCTTCCAGAACTTGTGTGTGTATGAGAGAGACAGAGACGGCAAAAACTGTAGTGGAGTGGTACAAAGTTGAACTAAATAGACCAAGCAGGATATTCATAGATAGGATATGATTGTTGTACGATCCGAACAACTCCGGTTTGTCCTGAATTTATTTTTATTTTTTACGAGCATTTAAATTATTTATATAATAAAATAGTTTACAATTCAAATTTCAAAAAATAAACAAAATTACTTTTACTTTTTGCGATTCAGATCGCTTTAAATTTTACTTTTAAAGTTAATCTAACGATTAATTTTAATACCCTAAATTTAATAAGAAAAATAAGGTCTTAAGGATGTGTTTAGAGTAACTTTTTAAAAGTACTTTTATGAATTATTTCTCATAAATACTTTAAAAAAAATAGTGTTTAAAACCGCTCCACCACTACCTCTACCACCACTGCCGTCACTACCGTCGCCGTCGCTGCCACCCCCACTGTCATCGCCACCATCGTCACCGCCGCCGCCACTCCACCATCATCACCACCATTGCCGTCGTCGCCACCACCGTCATCGCTGCCATCATCACCACCCCCCCCCCCCCCCCCACCACCGCCATCACCCCCACCATTGCCACTCACCACAACCATCACCGTCTCCTACCACCACCACTGACGCCCACTACCTCTCACCTCCACTACAAACAATACTTAAATTCATTTATCTGTAATCTGTGTTTGTAATTTAATTTTGGATATGAATATAAATATGTTTACTGTTTACTATTTTTTATTATTTTGTGTCTTCATGTACAGGCAATAACTAGTACTTATATATTTGATCATGCTTTTAAACACTTTTTGTATGATCAGACAAATCCAAGTAACATTTGATTCAATTTAAATGGATTAAATTATTAATTATCTAAAAAAATTAATTTTATCACTAATGGTCCGTTTGGTAGGGTGAATGAAAAAATGGAAGGATAGAAAGTGGAAGTAATACACTTTCTATCATTCAAAGGAAGAATCTTTCCTTCTTTCTTTTGTATTCGGTAAGAGGGATAGAAAGTAGAAAATATTGATTTTTTTTGTGTTTGGTAAGATAAAAAAAGTATTTTTAATTTTTAATTTTAATTTTTCTTGAAAAAATATAAGTACATATTTTACTATTATATCTATTTATAAAATTAATGTATAAATAATATATAATTGATAAATATGATATATGTATATATCAAAAGATATATAGACAAATAAAATACATTTCAATATACATAATTAACTTTATATCCACTTTTCCTCCCAATTTTAGAAGGATTGATGTTGGTGAGTTGAAAAAAAAAAACTAATTCGTCCACTCACTACAATAAATAAGCATTTTAGTGGCTATATTTGTATTGTTGCTAATTCATTCTATCTAGTGGTGATAATGTCATTTTGCCACAAAAACATACCATTTAGTGGCAACCACTAACTTTGTCACTAATTATGCAAACTTAGGTGTGATCTGTGACAAATTTAACTTTGTCACTAATATTTTTGTCACATATAGTAGGGTGGAAAATTTTTGGCACTAGAGGGAAATCGTTCAGTGGCGTATTTAAAGATGCTCCACAAAATCTTAACTTAATTAGTGACGATAAAAAAAGTCACCAATTGATATTGTTTTCGCGATAATAATTTTTTTTGCCGCTAAACTTGCAAAAGTAGTGGCGATGTATGTTGCCACTAACACTTTCATTTATTGGCAAAATATAGGATCACCATAAATAATCTATTTTATGGCAATATTTATTTTGCCACTAATAGTAAGTCTTTTAATTTTTAGACATATGTTGTGTAACCTACTTCCTTGATTTGGTTGCTCACTATTGCATCTCTCATCTCTCTCTATTTGTCAATTTTTGGTCATATCATTTGATCATGTTTGAGAGTTCCTAAAATTTTTATTTCTCAACTGTCCTAACATATGTCTTTGTTTATTTATCTTGATTTGTATCGTCCTTAAAACTTTTATTTGAGATTAAGATTATCAATTGATGAGAAGTGAATTAGACTCAATTTGATTAGAATTCAGATCTAATGTAAAAACTTCAATCCAAATTACATTTGATTATCTAATGGATTTTATTTTTACATATAATAATATCCAATTTTGGTTAAATAAAAAATTTTAATCTTTCTATCCTTCTATCCAATCCGATCCAAATAATTGTGTTCAAATTTAATTTAACAATTTATATCTGAATTTAAACTCAATGTTTGTAAAGAAAAAGTCAATAATTTTGATTATTTATTTCTGTATTGGATGATGATGTATATGGGTGTCATGAATAAAACATATATATGTGGAATTTTTGAATGCAAAAGAAAAAAAAAATGGTAACTTATTTATTTTTTGGCAACACAATGGTCTAGATAATTTAGATCTAACGCTTTATAAACGTATTAGATTTTTTAGATCCAACGACTCATATTACGACTTATATAATTTTTTAAGAATAACAACGATCCAAATCTTTTAGGTCTATGACCAAAAAAAATTCTTTTAAATCACCATTAAAAATATTATTCAGTGTCGATAATATTTGTTGTCCCAATTTCGTAAATTGATACAATTTAATTTCTTTTCACTTTTTTAATTTCGGTAATGTTTTAGGTTTTTCCCACTAAAAAATCGTTCTTCCCTCCCATGTTTTCCCCTTTTTTTAATTCTTCCGCCTATTAGATAAAACTACCCATTCTGAGAGTTCACTGATCGTCCTCTTGGCGAATTTGACCATTGTTTTCCACTGCAATCAACAGGCGAATTGTTAGTGGCTAAAGAGATTAGAAATTTTCGGTAAGTCTTTTGGCAACACTCTTCAATCTTTCATCGCAATGAGCTTAAGCATTTCCGTAATACTCTTCAATCCTTTTTTCGGTAACTCTCAGAAGTCTTAGCAGTGAGCTTAAGCTTTTTGGTTAGTCTTAGAAACACTTATTAATATTGATGGAACGTTTTGATAACCAAGTGGGCAAGCGACACTTGGCTTACTTCAGTAGATTGTGTCCCTCCCCCTCCCCCTCCCAGTATTTGGCTTGCCTCAGCAATGAGGTCCAAGACTACCTCGGCGTCAAGGGGGATCACCTCGGCATGATTTCTCCCTCAGTATCAATGTCCACCTCCATCTCAGCATCTTGGTTGCACAATGGCGTGAGGTGAAAAGTCACCTAGACACCGGTTACCATGAGAAAGGATGAGCTTCGATCCCCAAAAAAAAGAAAAGATTGACCAAGGCAAACATACCCATGATTGAGGTAAAGCAGTCTCTGAGCATTATGGCTTGGAAACGAAGTTGACTATTAGTCATTGGTCCCTCTCTACAAGACAATCAAAATGATTAGAAAGATAGTTCAATGACCAATTACAAAAGTGCACGGTGTACGTGATAATTAATTCTTAACCCCTTGAAAGAGAAATTGACAAAAATACCCTTGCGTGCGCATGGCCATCCCCAAGGCACATTAAATGATTTTATAGAAGTGTGGGATGTATTCATTGCTTGGTAGAGTTGAGAAGTGTGCAATAAATACTCGAGAACTCGAGTGTAAATTTGGAGAAGCTTTGGAAGTAGGCATTTTGATAGATGTCTGCACACCAAATGATGTCTTGAGTACAAATCAACCAGGTGTTTTCCCTCCAAAGGGACCCAACTGTCTTTCTCGATCAATTCCTGAAAGGTATAAATAACACCTTCAAAATCCAAGTTAATGTTAGCAACTTTTTTAACCGACTAATAAAACAGTGTTCTCAAGTCATTCCTTAAAAATTGAATCGAGTGTCGGAGGGCTCGTAGCAGAGAACACTCCGACGTTTTTCTAATCCTTCCTTCTCTAGTGACAGGACGTCTTTGAGAGCTTGCCCATTATTTGATCGTTTGCAGAGGTTTCATCCACTATTTGCAATCCCTTTTCCCTATAGTCATATCTGCAGCTCCATCACTGTTCGTAGTGGGGCACTCAAGGACCTTCATCAAAGTGGCATTCTAAGCAAACGCGATCTTACCAAAGGAAAGATCTATCATCTTATCTACTGTACGAAAATCATCCCGCACAAAATATTATAAGTGTGGAGGTTAGTTATTTGCTTTCATGCCACTGGACTTGTATCGCTCCATCCGTAGTATATATATCATATATACTACCAATTATACAACCACTGACTTATCCTTTGGAAATCCAATCAAGTTTGTCTATCAATCTGAAATATTTTAGAAATTTTTTTAAGTTTGTCTTATTCTATTTGAATAGGATTAGTTTTTCTTATTATATTAGGAATAGGGTTAGTTTTTCTTATTATATTAGGAATAGGGTTAGTTTGAATAGAATTCTGTTATTGCATCTGATGTGAATTCTGGATTGGTTAATGGACTTAGTTCTTCTGCGATTCTATCTGGTGGTGAGGAAATGGTTGTGATGCCTTCTTCTATTCCTTCGATTACTCAGAAATCTTCGATTTTGGAAATTCCCTTGATTTCTCATTTTTACTCGATTACTCAAATTCCATCCTCTGTTTGAATTTCTTCGACTGGTCAATATTCTTTAACTGATCAAGGTACTTTAATTGGTCAAATTCCTTTATCTGGTGGTGAGAAAACAACTGTGTCTGAGGATTATCTCGTAGCTAATTCAGCAAAGTTGGTGTCTAATTCTGCGAAGGCTTTAGAGTCTGTGGCGAGTGTTCCTATACATGCAAAGAGAGTTGTATATAACAACGGTGAGCCTGGGATGTACTGTTGTCTGAGGAGACTCAAATTTTTTTGCTAAGTTCTAGCAGACGTTAATTGGGAAATGCGCATACGGTAAGCCAATGTTAGGGGTAATTCGTGAATTCATTGTCACAAGAAGGAAGCCCAAAGGTGAGTTTTACGTTGGAATCTTGGGTCCTAGACACATTTTAATTCGCTTTGAATTGTACGAAGATTATGTTCGTACATGGTTGAAGGACGCAACATACATATAGGGGTTTCTCTTTCGATTCTTCAATTGGTTCCCAAAATTTTTGCCTGGTATTGAACCGCCAATTGTTCCTGTGTGGCTGTCCTCACTAAGTCAACCCATTCATCTCTTCAATATGGACAGTTTGAGAGACATCTTAAGCCCTATTGGTCGCATTTTAGTCATAGATAAATCTACACTGAATTTGACACATCCTGGTGTAGCTAGAGCCTGTGTAGAGGTTAAATTGTTGGCAAACAATCCCAAAAGATTTTGGTTGGACATGGGAGATTTGAGTGGGCGGTGGCAAAAATTTGTTTTTGAAAAAAATGTGTTGTAATGCTCAAACTGTCTGAAACAAGGACATGATATTTTGAGTTGTCGGAAGAAGAAACAGGAGGGGAGTGAGGTTGTTCAAGTACAGAATGCTGAAAGACAATCTGGAAAAGGTAAAATGAGTAACGAAAAAGCTGATATGGTTGAGGTGCACAAGAGAAAGGGAAAGAAGGTTTTTAAGCAGAACGTTGTGGTGCAAGAGGTGGAGATTGGGAATAGATTTAATATTTTGGAAGAATAGCAAGAGAGGGATCCAATATTGGATAAGGAGAAGGGAGAATACTTTGTGGGGAAAAATGATGAGATTAATAAGGGGATTGAAAATGTTGTTAATCTGTCAGATGTGGTGGTAAAAACTGATCATTTTGTGGATGTAAGAGATGGAGCTGCCAAGAGTGTGGAGGATTTACATGATGGTGGACAGGTCCAAAATTCTAGTCTAGTTCCTGTTCTCTGTGTTTAGAATTTGGTGAATTTGGAAAGGTATGTTCAGGTGGGAGTTGGTGTTACCCCTTTGAGTGTTGTTGGGGGTATGTCTGGAAATTTTACTTGTTGTAACCTGGAGAAGCAATTTTTTGTTCCCTCTAAGGATTTTTTCTATGTGGAACATCAGTATGCTCCAAGGAAAAGGTTGGGCTTGTCGATGGATGATGGCATAGGCATAGAAAGGAGGATAGATCCTCCTGATAAGGGGTATATGTCTGATGAAGGGAATGCTGGTTGTACAAGGATCAAAAGTTTTATGGAGGAATTGGAGGAGGAAAGCTCTGAATCTAATGCTTTGAATAAGATTTCTAGTGAAGCTTCTATTAGACTTTGGTCCAAAGGTACCCGTCCTGATTTTGTTCATGATTAATTTTTTATCTTGGAACATAAGGGGAGCTGGGAAAGCTGAGAAAAGAAGTAGGCTAAAAATGTTGGTGAGAATGAATGATGTGTGTATGTTTTCTATTCAGGAGCCAAAAATGAGGGTGAACAAACTGCATGGTTTTGCTATGTCTGTTGGTTTATCTCATTATGCATTTCATTCTTTAGATGAAAGTCATATGTGGGTGCTATGAGATGATAGAATTAAAGTGCACATAGTAGCAAGTCATGAACAGGCTTTAACTGTTGCAATCTCTTATTTGGGGTCTGAAGTTGTGTATGTTACAATGGTGTATGCTTGCTGTGATCATGTGTTGAGGAGACCATTATGGGAGCAGCTCAGAGGTTTGAATCTGGCTAGTTCATTTGCCTGGATGGTGGGGGTGATTTTAATGCTATTATGAGTTCAGAAGAAAAGTTGGGTGGTGCATTCCCCTCTGCTGTGGCTATGGAGGAATTTGGAGAGTTTGTGAATGATGTTGGTTTGCAGGATGTGGGATTTAGTGGGAGTAGATTTACCTGGTGTAATGGTCACCAAGGGCAGACTAGGATGTGGCAGAGGATTGAGAGGCTGTTTTTTAATCCTAGTTGGTGCATGAAGTTTGGGAGTGTATGGCTAGGGGTAGATCTGATCATTGTCCCTTGCTGCTTAAACTGCAAGATTCTAGTCAACTTAGGATATCGTATTTTAAATTTCAGGATATGTGGGTTGAAGATCTTGCTTTTTTGCCTCTGGTAAAGGCCAAGTGGAGTGGGAATTATTCTGAGAATCACAATGAAAATATTTTTTTTGAAAATTAAATTTTTGAAGGTTCATCTTAAGAGATGGAATAAGGAGTCATTTGGTAATATTTTTGAGAGACTTAGGAGAAAGGAAGAGGATGTTCAGAAAGCAGAGGTGATGTTAGAGTCTTATAATTCTGAAATTAATGTTTTAGAGTTGGAGAAGGTGCACAAGGAGTTGGATGAAATTTTGAGATTGGAGATTTATTGGAGGCAAAAAGCAAATGTTAGATGAGATGTGGAAAGGGAGAAAAATACCAGATTTTATCATGCCTTAGCAAAATGTAAGGCAGTCAGGAATAGGGTGAATAAGATTAAAAATGATGATGGTATATGGGTAAATTCTGATAGGAAAATTGCTGAGGTAGGCTGTGGATTTTTATTCTAAGTTGTACAAGTCTGAACCTCACTGTTTGCAGGAGGAGTTGTTTTCTGTATTACCTCTGTTGGTGGAGGAGGAAATGAATAAGAATTTGGTGATGGAGGCTTCTGAAGAGGAGGTTAAAAGTGTTGTATTCTCCATGTTTGTGCATAGTGCTCCAGGGGTGGATGGTTTATTTGGGAAGTTTTTTCAGGTGCCTTGGGAAATCATAAAGATGGATATGGTGAAAGCTGTGAATTTCTTTTTGAAAGGTGGGAGTGTCCCCAGGTCAGCTAATGCTACTTTGCTGGAATTAATTCCAAAAAATCCAAATCCTGTTTCATTTGCAGAATTTAGACCTATAAGCTTATGTAACTTTTTATATAAAGTTTTTACTAAGCTTTTGGCCTCGTGACTAGCCTCTGTATTGCCTATGGTTATTTCTGCTAAACAACATGGCTTTGTGAAGGGTAGGAGTGGGGGGGGGGGGGGGGGGGG
>CAUOFW020001203.1:201261-245310 GCA_963454935.2 Ilex paraguariensis | reverse complement strand
AATTTTTTTTTTTATAAGTTAGATATATGTATTATATATTTATAAATATATATTATGTGTGTCCCCCCTCATTTATATTAGGCCCACATTATTTACCTAAAATAATTAAACAATTAAGTCCATTTAAAACAAAAAAAAATTGAACTCACTATTATCTATCCAAACTTATTAAAAAAATAAATATTTGACCTATCACAATCCACCTAAATCTATTAAAAAAACAAAACTTTTAGCTCAACATTACAAACAAAATTTTTGGCCTAACATTAAAAGCAAAATTTTTGGTCTAACATTAAAAACAAAATTTTTGACCCACCATCATTAAAAAACAAAACTTTTGGCCCACTTGACTAAACTTTATCTTATTTTTCCTTTTTTTTCCTCTTTGTTTCACTTACTCCCAACTGTCCACTGACCAGTCATAAGAAAAAGAAAAGAAACAAAGAAAAGCTCAACACATGAGAAACTCAGTTTCTTGAGTTTTGTTGTCCTTCCTTGCACCAACCTATAAAATTATTTTATACATTATATTTAACCCCTAAATTTTTGAAAATTTTAATAATGGTTCTAGTCTTTTTTTTTTAAATAAATTAGTGGACCACTAACCCTCTAAAATAAATATGTTAGTTTTGGATTGACTCATTGTTTTATTTGTATATTGACGAAAATACAATATTTCTCTTTATCTAACACAATGTTCGTTACTTTGTAAAAATAATTTTTAGTTTTCATTTACTATTTTTTTAGTAATAATAGTATATAACCTAATAAAATACAAAAATTAATTTACATTTAAATTATATACAAAATTTTAGAGATTTTTAAAAAAAATATATTTTATTGAAATATATAATTAGGTTAAAATGTACTAAAAAAATTATTTTGTGTTTTTTTGTTAAGATTTTGTTTCGACTAATAAAAATTGAATTTATTATTTCAAAATAATTTAATGTTGATTCTT
Organism: Ilex paraguariensis; assembly: GCA_963454935.2. Taxonomy (NCBI): domain Eukaryota; kingdom Viridiplantae; phylum Streptophyta; class Magnoliopsida; order Aquifoliales; family Aquifoliaceae; genus Ilex; species Ilex paraguariensis. Next base: position 244,349 of record CAUOFW020001203.1, on the reverse strand, counting down.
ACTTTTTTTTTTATTCTTGAACTGAATTTTTTTGTATTAATTTCGGCTTAATATTTTTTTATACGAGTTATATTTTGCCTCTATTATAGATATTCATGGCTCCGCCCATGACAATATACATTTTTTTTTGAGAATTTTTTATATTAAATGGACTTCATATATCAAATATAATATAATAAATATAAATATGTTATATAGTGTGATTGGTTATATGGAAAAAAAATTAGAGTACACAATTAAAGTGTCCATCTTGAGCAAAATTTCTGGCTCCGCCCCTGAGTCTTACATATTTAATTATAATTAATTTGTGATATCAAAAAACACTGATGACGGGGTGGTCAATTGCATTGAATGTTTTCTCTTCTCTACCAAGTCGCATAAAATTAAATATCACGATTTTGACGTGAAACTTTAAGTGTGTCAATTTGTTTCGTTTTCAGTTCGGTCAATACAAGGAACTATGTCGGGTATTTAGGTTCTCTTTTTTATTTTTCCTTCTTGTCTTCGGGGAAAAAAATATTTGAAGTACATTTGACCCCTTTTATATATTAGATTTTGGGAACCAATGTTCGGGCTGTAGGCCATTTTGATACACGGTTCTTTTTTTTCCCATGGGGCAGCTTGGTTAGTTTTTTTTACCCACAAATTATGTGTACTCGTTCTTCCTGTCATCAAATGTGACAATAGAAGACTCATAGATAGTGTAGTTCAGCAGGTTTGGAGCGGACATTCCAAAGTGGTTATTAAGCCTCTTCGCATGTTATATAAACATGTTTTACCCATTTTCCTATAAAAAAAGGAGGAAAAATTAAACCTCTTTTACGGTTAGAAATGAAACAAATTAACACTATTATACCGGTTGTCTTTATGCTCACAGCTAAGTAGGCAGTCCAACGTTTCATTGGCTTCTAGGATAATAGACATTGGGATAAACTAGATGGTTCTTCCAGAACTTGTGTGTGTATGAGAGAGACAGAGACGGCAAAAACTGTAGTGGAGTGGTACAAAGTTGAACTAAATAGACCAAGCAGGATATTCATAGATAGGATATGATTGTTGTACGATCCGAACAACTCCGGTTTGTCCTGAATTTATTTTTATTTTTTACGAGCATTTAAATTATTTATATAATAAAATAGTTTACAATTCAAATTTCAAAAAATAAACAAAATTACTTTTACTTTTTGCGATTCAGATCGCTTTAAATTTTACTTTTAAAGTTAATCTAACGATTAATTTTAATACCCTAAATTTAATAAGAAAAATAAGGTCTTAAGGATGTGTTTAGAGTAACTTTTTAAAAGTACTTTTATGAATTATTTCTCATAAATACTTTAAAAAAAATAGTGTTTAAAACCGCTCCACCACTACCTCTACCACCACTGCCGTCACTACCGTCGCCGTCGCTGCCACCCCCACTGTCATCGCCACCATCGTCACCGCCGCCGCCACTCCACCATCATCACCACCATTGCCGTCGTCGCCACCACCGTCATCGCTGCCATCATCACCACCCCCCCCCCCCCCCCCNGGGGGGGGGGGGGGGGGGGGGGGGGGGGGGGGGGGGGGGGGGGGGGGGGGGGGGGGGGGGGGGGGGGGGGGGGGGGGGGGGGGGGGGGGGGGGGGGGGGGGGGGGGGGGGGGGGGGGGGGGGGGGGGGGGGGGGGGGGGGGGGGGGGGGGGGGGGGGGGGGGGGGGGGGGGGGGGGGGGGGGGGGGGGGGGGGGGGGGGGGGGGGGGGGGGGGGGGGGGGGGGGGGGGGGGGGGGGGGGGGGGGGGGGGGGGGGGGGGGGGGGGGGGGGGGGGGGGGGGGGGGGGGGGGGGGGGGGGGGGGGGGGGGGGGGGGGGGGGGGGGGGGGGGGGGGGGGGGGGGGGGGGGGGGGGGGGGGGGGGGGGGGGGGGGGGGGGGGGGGGGGGGGGGGGGGGGGGGGGGGGGGGGGGGGGGGGGGGGGGGGGGGGGGGGGGGGGGGGGGGGGGGGGGGGGGGGGGGGGGGGGGGGGGGGGGGGGGGGGGGGGGGGGGGGGGGGGGGGGGGGGGGGGGGGGGGGGGGGGGGGGGGGGGGGGGGGGGGGGGGGGGGGGGGGGGGGGGGGGGGGGGGGGGGGGGGGGGGGGGGGGGGGGGGGGGGGGGGGGGGGGGGGGGGGGGGGGGGGGGGGGGGGGGGGGGGGGGGGGGGGGGGGGGGGGGGGGGGGGGGGGGGGGGGGGGGGGGGGGGGGGGGGGGGGGGGGGGGGGGGGGGGGGGGGGGGGGGGGGGGGGGGGGGGGGGGGGGGGGGGGGGGGGGGGGGGGGGGGGGGGGGGGGGGGGGGGGGGGGGGGGGGGGGGGGGGGGGGGGGGGGGGGGGGGGGGGGGGGGGGGGGGGGGGGGGGGGGGGGGGGGGGGGGGGGGGGGGGGGGGGGGGGGGGGGGGGGGGGGGGGGGGGGGGGGGGGGGGGGGGGGGGGGGGGGGGGGGGGGGGGGGGGGGGGGGGGGGGGGGGGGGGGGGGGGGGGGGGGGGGGGGGGGGGGGGGGGGGGGGGGGGGGGGGGGGGGGGGGGGGGGGGGGGGGGGGGGGGGGGGGGGGGGGGGGGGGGGGGGGGGGGGGGGGGGGGGGGGGGGGGGGGGGGGGGGGGGGGGGGGGGGGGGGGGGGGGGGGGGGGGGGGGGGGGGGGGGGGGGGGGGGGGGGGGGGGGGGGGGGGGGGGGGGGGGGGGGGGGGGGGGGGGGGGGGGGGGGGGGGGGGGGGGGGGGGGGGGGGGGGGGGGGGGGGGGGGGGGGGGGGGGGGGGGGGGGGGGGGGGGGGGGGGGGGGGGGGGGGGGGGGGGGGGGGGGGGGGGGGGGGGGGGGGGGGGGGGGGGGGGGGGGGGGGGGGGGGGGGGGGGGGGGGGGGGGGGGGGGGGGGGGGGGGGGGGGGGGGGGGGGGGGGGGGGGGGGGGGGGGGGGGGGGGGGGGGGGGGGGGGGGGGGGGGGGGGGGGGGGGGGGGGGGGGGGGGGGGGGGGGGGGGGGGGGGGGGGGGGGGGGGGGGGGGGGGGGGGGGGGGGGGGGGGGGGGGGGGGGGGGGGGGGGGGGGGGGGGGGGGGGGGGGGGGGGGGGGGGGGGGGGGGGGGGGGGGGGGGGGGGGGGGGGGGGGGGGGGGGGGGGGGGGGGGGGGGGGGGGGGGGGGGGGGGGGGGGGGGGGGGGGGGGGGGGGGGGGGGGGGGGGGGGGGGGGGGGGGGGGGGGGGGGGGGGGGGGGGGGGGGGGGGGGGGGGGGGGGGGGGGGGGGGGGGGGGGGGGGGGGGGGGGGGGGGGGGGGGGGGGGGGGGGGGGGGGGGGGGGGGGGGGGGGGGGGGGGGGGGGGGGGGGGGGGGGGGGGGGGGGGGGGGGGGGGGGGGGGGGGGGGGGGGGGGGGGGGGGGGGGGGGGGGGGGGGGGGGGGGGGGGGGGGGGGGGGGGGGGGGGGGGGGGGGGGGGGGGGGGGGGGGGGGGGGGGGGGGGGGGGGGGGGGGGGGGGGGGGGGGGGGGGGGGGGGGGGGGGGGGGGGGGGGGGGGGGGGGGGGGGGGGGGGGGGGGGGGGGGGGGGGGGGGGGGGGGGGGGGGGGGGGGGGGGGGGGGGGGGGGGGGGGGGGGGGGGGGGGGGGGGGGGGGGGGGGGGGGGGGGGGGGGGGGGGGGGGGGGGGGGGGGGGGGGGGGGGGGGGGGGGGGGGGGGGGGGGGGGGGGGGGGGGGGGGGGGGGGGGGGGGGGGGGGGGGGGGGGGGGGGGGGGGGGGGGGGGGGGGGGGGGGGGGGGGGGGGGGGGGGGGGGGGGGGGGGGGGGGGGGGGGGGGGGGGGGGGGGGGGGGGGGGGGGGGGGGGGGGGGGGGGGGGGGGGGGGGGGGGGGGGGGGGGGGGGGGGGGGGGGGGGGGGGGGGGGGGGGGGGGGGGGGGGGGGGGGGGGGGGGGGGGGGGGGGGGGGGGGGGGGGGGGGGGGGGGGGGGGGGGGGGGGGGGGGGGGGGGGGGGGGGGGGGGGGGGGGGGGGGGGGGGGGGGGGGGGGGGGGGGGGGGGGGGGGGGGGGGGGGGGGGGGGGGGGGGGGGGGGGGGGGGGGGGGGGGGGGGGGGGGGGGGGGGGGGGGGGGGGGGGGGGGGGGGGGGGGGGGGGGGGGGGGGGGGGGGGGGGGGGGGGGGGGGGGGGGGGGGGGGGGGGGGGGGGGGGGGGGGGGGGGGGGGGGGGGGGGGGGGGGGGGGGGGGGGGGGGGGGGGGGGGGGGGGGGGGGGGGGGGGGGGGGGGGGGGGGGGGGGGGGGGGGGGGGGGGGGGGGGGGGGGGGGGGGGGGGGGGGGGGGGGGGGGGGGGGGGGGGGGGGGGGGGGGGGGGGGGGGGGGGGGGGGGGGGGGGGGGGGGGGGGGGGGGGGGGGGGGGGGGGGGGGGGGGGGGGGGGGGGGGGGGGGGGGGGGGGGGGGGGGGGGGGGGGGGGGGGGGGGGGGGGGGGGGGGGGGGGGGGGGGGGGGGGGGGGGGGGGGGGGGGGGGGGGGGGGGGGGGGGGGGGGGGGGGGGGGGGGGGGGGGGGGGGGGGGGGGGGGGGGGGGGGGGGGGGGGGGGGGGGGGGGGGGGGGGGGGGGGGGGGGGGGGGGGGGGGGGGGGGGGGGGGGGGGGGGGGGGGGGGGGGGGGGGGGGGGGGGGGGGGGGGGGGGGGGGGGGGGGGGGGGGGGGGGGGGGGGGGGGGGGGGGGGGGGGGGGGGGGGGGGGGGGGGGGGGGGGGGGGGGGGGGGGGGGGGGGGGGGGGGGGGGGGGGGGGGGGGGGGGGGGGGGGGGGGGGGGGGGGGGGGGGGGGGGGGGGGGGGGGGGGGGGGGGGGGGGGGGGGGGGGGGGGGGGGGGGGGGGGGGGGGGGGGGGGGGGGGGGGGGGGGGGGGGGGGGGGGGGGGGGGGGGGGGGGGGGGGGGGGGGGGGGGGGGGGGGGGGGGGGGGGGGGGGGGGGGGGGGGGGGGGGGGGGGGGGGGGGGGGGGGGGGGGGGGGGGGGGGGGGGGGGGGGGGGGGGGGGGGGGGGGGGGGGGGGGGGGGGGGGGGGGGGGGGGGGGGGGGGGGGGGGGGGGGGGGGGGGGGGGGGGGGGGGGGGGGGGGGGGGGGGGGGGGGGGGGGGGGGGGGGGGGGGGGGGGGGGGGGGGGGGGGGGGGGGGGGGGGGGGGGGGGGGGGGGGGGGGGGGGGGGGGGGGGGGGGGGGGGGGGGGGGGGGGGGGGGGGGGGGGGGGGGGGGGGGGGGGGGGGGGGGGGGGGGGGGGGGGGGGGGGGGGGGGGGGGGGGGGGGGGGGGGGGGGGGGGGGGGGGGGGGGGGGGGGGGGGGGGGGGGGGGGGGGGGGGGGGGGGGGGGGGGGGGGGGGGGGGGGGGGGGGGGGGGGGGGGGGGGGGGGGGGGGGGGGGGGGGGGGGGGGGGGGGGGGGGGGGGGGGGGGGGGGGGGGGGGGGGGGGGGGGGGGGGGGGGGGGGGGGGGGGGGGGGGGGGGGGGGGGGGGGGGGGGGGGGGGGGGGGGGGGGGGGGGGGGGGGGGGGGGGGGGGGGGGGGGGGGGGGGGGGGGGGGGGGGGGGGGGGGGGGGGGGGGGGGGGGGGGGGGGGGGGGGGGGGGGGGGGGGGGGGGGGGGGGGGGGGGGGGGGGGGGGGGGGGGGGGGGGGGGGGGGGGGGGGGGGGGGGGGGGGGGGGGGGGGGGGGGGGGGGGGGGGGGGGGGGGGGGGGGGGGGGGGGGGGGGGGGGGGGGGGGGGGGGGGGGGGGGGGGGGGGGGGGGGGGGGGGGGGGGGGGGGGGGGGGGGGGGGGGGGGGGGGGGGGGGGGGGGGGGGGGGGGGGGGGGGGGGGGGGGGGGGGGGGGGGGGGGGGGGGGGGGGGGGGGGGGGGGGGGGGGGGGGGGGGGGGGGGGGGGGGGGGGGGGGGGGGGGGGGGGGGGGGGGGGGGGGGGGGGGGGGGGGGGGGGGGGGGGGGGGGGGGGGGGGGGGGGGGGGGGGGGGGGGGGGGGGGGGGGGGGGGGGGGGGGGGGGGGGGGGGGGGGGGGGGGGGGGGGGGGGGGGGGGGGGGGGGGGGGGGGGGGGGGGGGGGGGGGGGGGGGGGGGGGGGGGGGGGGGGGGGGGGGGGGGGGGGGGGGGGGGGGGGGGGGGGGGGGGGGGGGGGGGGGGGGGGGGGGGGGGGGGGGGGGGGGGGGGGGGGGGGGGGGGGGGGGGGGGGGGGGGGGGGGGGGGGGGGGGGGGGGGGGGGGGGGGGGGGGGGGGGGGGGGGGGGGGGGGGGGGGGGGGGGGGGGGGGGGGGGGGGGGGGGGGGGGGGGGGGGGGGGGGGGGGGGGGGGGGGGGGGGGGGGGGGGGGGGGGGGGGGGGGGGGGGGGGGGGGGGGGGGGGGGGGGGGGGGGGGGGGGGGGGGGGGGGGGGGGGGGGGGGGGGGGGGGGGGGGGGGGGGGGGGGGGGGGGGGGGGGGGGGGGGGGGGGGGGGGGGGGGGGGGGGGGGGGGGGGGGGGGGGGGGGGGGGGGGGGGGGGGGGGGGGGGGGGGGGGGGGGGGGGGGGGGGGGGGGGGGGGGGGGGGGGGGGGGGGGGGGGGGGGGGGGGGGGGGGGGGGGGGGGGGGGGGGGGGGGGGGGGGGGGGGGGGGGGGGGGGGGGGGGGGGGGGGGGGGGGGGGGGGGGGGGGGGGGGGGGGGGGGGGGGGGGGGGGGGGGGGGGGGGGGGGGGGGGGGGGGGGGGGGGGGGGGGGGGGGGGGGGGGGGGGGGGGGGGGGGGGGGGGGGGGGGGGGGGGGGGGGGGGGGGGGGGGGGGGGGGGGGGGGGGGGGGGGGGGGGGGGGGGGGGGGGGGGGGGGGGGGGGGGGGGGGGGGGGGGGGGGGGGGGGGGGGGGGGGGGGGGGGGGGGGGGGGGGGGGGGGGGGGGGGGGGGGGGGGGGGGGGGGGGGGGGGGGGGGGGGGGGGGGGGGGGGGGGGGGGGGGGGGGGGGGGGGGGGGGGGGGGGGGGGGGGGGGGGGGGGGGGGGGGGGGGGGGGGGGGGGGGGGGGGGGGGGGGGGGGGGGGGGGGGGGGGGGGGGGGGGGGGGGGGGGGGGGGGGGGGGGGGGGGGGGGGGGGGGGGGGGGGGGGGGGGGGGGGGGGGGGGGGGGGGGGGGGGGGGGGGGGGGGGGGGGGGGGGGGGGGGGGGGGGGGGGGGGGGGGGGGGGGGGGGGGGGGGGGGGGGGGGGGGGGGGGGGGGGGGGGGGGGGGGGGGGGGGGGGGGGGGGGGGGGGGGGGGGGGGGGGGGGGGGGGGGGGGGGGGGGGGGGGGGGGGGGGGGGGGGGGGGGGGGGGGGGGGGGGGGGGGGGGGGGGGGGGGGGGGGGGGGGGGGGGGGGGGGGGGGGGGGGGGGGGGGGGGGGGGGGGGGGGGGGGGGGGGGGGGGGGGGGGGGGGGGGGGGGGGGGGGGGGGGGGGGGGGGGGGGGGGGGGGGGGGGGGGGGGGGGGGGGGGGGGGGGGGGGGGGGGGGGGGGGGGGGGGGGGGGGGGGGGGGGGGGGGGGGGGGGGGGGGGGGGGGGGGGGGGGGGGGGGGGGGGGGGGGGGGGGGGGGGGGGGGGGGGGGGGGGGGGGGGGGGGGGGGGGGGGGGGGGGGGGGGGGGGGGGGGGGGGGGGGGGGGGGGGGGGGGGGGGGGGGGGGGGGGGGGGGGGGGGGGGGGGGGGGGGGGGGGGGGGGGGGGGGGGGGGGGGGGGGGGGGGGGGGGGGGGGGGGGGGGGGGGGGGGGGGGGGGGGGGGGGGGGGGGGGGGGGGGGGGGGGGGGGGGGGGGGGGGGGGGGGGGGGGGGGGGGGGGGGGGGGGGGGGGGGGGGGGGGGGGGGGGGGGGGGGGGGGGGGGGGGGGGGGGGGGGGGGGGGGGGGGGGGGGGGGGGGGGGGGGGGGGGGGGGGGGGGGGGGGGGGGGGGGGGGGGGGGGGGGGGGGGGGGGGGGGGGGGGGGGGGGGGGGGGGGGGGGGGGGGGGGGGGGGGGGGGGGGGGGGGGGGGGGGGGGGGGGGGGGGGGGGGGGGGGGGGGGGGGGGGGGGGGGGGGGGGGGGGGGGGGGGGGGGGGGGGGGGGGGGGGGGGGGGGGGGGGGGGGGGGGGGGGGGGGGGGGGGGGGGGGGGGGGGGGGGGGGGGGGGGGGGGGGGGGGGGGGGGGGGGGGGGGGGGGGGGGGGGGGGGGGGGGGGGGGGGGGGGGGGGGGGGGGGGGGGGGGGGGGGGGGGGGGGGGGGGGGGGGGGGGGGGGGGGGGGGGGGGGGGGGGGGGGGGGGGGGGGGGGGGGGGGGGGGGGGGGGGGGGGGGGGGGGGGGGGGGGGGGGGGGGGGGGGGGGGGGGGGGGGGGGGGGGGGGGGGGGGGGGGGGGGGGGGGGGGGGGGGGGGGGGGGGGGGGGGGGGGGGGGGGGGGGGGGGGGGGGGGGGGGGGGGGGGGGGGGGGGGGGGGGGGGGGGGGGGGGGGGGGGGGGGGGGGGGGGGGGGGGGGGGGGGGGGGGGGGGGGGGGGGGGGGGGGGGGGGGGGGGGGGGGGGGGGGGGGGGGGGGGGGGGGGGGGGGGGGGGGGGGGGGGGGGGGGGGGGGGGGGGGGGGGGGGGGGGGGGGGGGGGGGGGGGGGGGGGGGGGGGGGGGGGGGGGGGGGGGGGGGGGGGGGGGGGGGGGGGGGGGGGGGGGGGGGGGGGGGGGGGGGGGGGGGGGGGGGGGGGGGGGGGGGGGGGGGGGGGGGGGGGGGGGGGGGGGGGGGGGGGGGGGGGGGGGGGGGGGGGGGGGGGGGGGGGGGGGGGGGGGGGGGGGGGGGGGGGGGGGGGGGGGGGGGGGGGGGGGGGGGGGGGGGGGGGGGGGGGGGGGGGGGGGGGGGGGGGGGGGGGGGGGGGGGGGGGGGGGGGGGGGGGGGGGGGGGGGGGGGGGGGGGGGGGGGGGGGGGGGGGGGGGGGGGGGGGGGGGGGGGGGGGGGGGGGGGGGGGGGGGGGGGGGGGGGGGGGGGGGGGGGGGGGGGGGGGGGGGGGGGGGGGGGGGGGGGGGGGGGGGGGGGGGGGGGGGGGGGGGGGGGGGGGGGGGGGGGGGGGGGGGGGGGGGGGGGGGGGGGGGGGGGGGGGGGGGGGGGGGGGGGGGGGGGGGGGGGGGGGGGGGGGGGGGGGGGGGGGGGGGGGGGGGGGGGGGGGGGGGGGGGGGGGGGGGGGGGGGGGGGGGGGGGGGGGGGGGGGGGGGGGGGGGGGGGGGGGGGGGGGGGGGGGGGGGGGGGGGGGGGGGGGGGGGGGGGGGGGGGGGGGGGGGGGGGGGGGGGGGGGGGGGGGGGGGGGGGGGGGGGGGGGGGGGGGGGGGGGGGGGGGGGGGGGGGGGGGGGGGGGGGGGGGGGGGGGGGGGGGGGGGGGGGGGGGGGGGGGGGGGGGGGGGGGGGGGGGGGGGGGGGGGGGGGGGGGGGGGGGGGGGGGGGGGGGGGGGGGGGGGGGGGGGGGGGGGGGGGGGGGGGGGGGGGGGGGGGGGGGGGGGGAGTGTATAGCCTTGGCTTAGCTAATGGTGGAAATTTTGGACAGGAGAGTGGAGGCTGGAAACATGTTTTTGAAGCTGGATATGATGAAAGCCTATGATAGGCTTGAGTGGGATTTTTTGTTAAAATCCCTCTCTTTGTTTAGGTTTTTCAGATTTATTTGTTAAAATCATAGCAAATTGTTTGAGAAGTCAGCATGTTTCAGTTTGTGTGAATGGGCAAAGGGTGGGCTTTTTTCCTACTTCTAGGAGTTTGAGACAAGGAGATCCAATTTCTACTTGTTTGTTTATTCTAGCTGAAGAGGTACTTAGTAGAGGATTAAAGAGGTTGTATTTGAATGGTTTGGTAAAGGCTTTTCATTTGGGCAGGAGAACAACTCTGGTGTCTCATTTGCTCTTTGCTGATGATACCTTAGTTTTCCTGAGCTCCATGTTCTGTTCTAAGCTAATTTCTGTTAGTAGGAGACAAGTGGTTTCTGCTGTAGCAGGTATTCCAGTGAAATGGTGTCCTTTTACCTATCTTGGATGTCTTATAATCCAAGGGAGAACAAGGATTAGAGATTTTGAGGGCGTGTTGAGTAAATTCAGATCTAAGCTTGAGGGCTGGTATGCTAAAATGCTTTCTAATATGGGTAGGGTGTTAATGGTGAGGCATGTTTTAAGTGTTGTGCTTATGCATCTGCTGGCATGTTTGAACTTACCAAAGACTGTGCTACATAAGATGAATTCTATAATGGTAGGTTTTATATGGTCCAATAGAATGGATGTTAAAAAGAGACATTCGGTGTCATGGGAGAGAATTACTCTGCCTAATTCTGAGGGGATACGAAAATTTGAAGAGTTACAGATTGCTTTTAGGATGAAGCAGATTTGGAATTTGATGCAGGAGACCTCATTGTGGGCCCAGGTTTTTTCCCTAAGTTTCTTAAAGGGAAACATATTTTGAGGTGTGGAGTTAGAAGTATTTCAAAGTGTTTTAAGACTTTGCTACCTTTTTTTGAAAAGGTGGTTAGAAAGTCAAAAATGTTGATTGGCAGAGGGGATCAAGTTGACTTTTGGTGTGATAAGTGGATTGGAAATGAACCTCTGTTATGTAGAATTGAGGTTTTGCCACAGTTTTTTCCTAAAGTAAGGGATTTATTGATTGGATCTCATTGGCAGCTGGATCAAGTGGAAGATTTGTTGTCTGAGCAGATGAAGGCAGAAATTATGGGGTGTCAGGTGATGATTTTTGATATTCCTGATGGACTTGTTTGGTCTCATTCTAAGTCTGGGGACTTTGTTTTAAAGAAGGCATGACATATTGTGAGGAGAAAATGAGATAGAAATGAAGTGGCAAAGGCTATCTGGAGAATAACTACAGCTCCCAATGCTAAACTGGCTGGTTGGAGGTTGTTAATGAGAGCTATTCCTTTGGATTCCAGAGTGAGACTATGTGGAATTTCCTTGGTAAGCAGATGTGGTCTATGTTATGAGGATGAGGAGGATAGTGCTCATCTATTTGTGGAGTGCAGATATGTTAAAGCCATTTGGGATAGATTGCAAAGACTTTGCAGGATTTTAAAAGAAATTATGTAGCTTGCCATCTGATGAGGAGTATTGCTTTACTGATTTTTTGGCAAGTATGGAAGGAGAGGTGTAGGAGAAGGGCTGGTGAGGGAAAATTGAATTCTTATTCAATATTCTTAAAGATTTGTAGTCTGTTGAGATTATAGGTAAGTAATGTGAGGCTAAGGGTGTTAGAGAATGATAATGGTAGAATGATTTTACCATCATTGGGAATTGTATTGCATTATATGGTGAGGACTAAAGTACTTTGGGTAAGATGGGTATTCCCTGCTGCTGGGTTTTGAAACTGAATGTTGATGAAGTAGCCAAGGGAAATCCTGGGAATGCAGGTGGTGGAGTAGTGGTAAGAAATAAAGGAAGGGTATGGTGCTAGCTGTCTCTTCTTACTATGATATTTGCTCCAATATGAGTGCTGAATTCAATGCATTGTTGGATGGTTTGAGATTGATTGATAGACATGGATTGGCTATTTACAATATTGAGATTGAATCAGATTCTGTGATTGTAGTGAATACTGTAAAAAGGTAGGGTGAAATGTGCCTGGATGTTTTTGGACATTTTGACCCAAATTAAGCAGTTGCTGAGTAGGATGAAATTTCAGTTGGTGCATATATATATATATATATATAGGGAAGCCAATTTTGTTACTGATGCTTGGGCAAATCTTGCAGTGCAGAATAATTTCTCTTCAGAATTTTCTGAGATCAGTCAGGTGCCTGTTGCTGTGTTTAATAGAATTGTTCGGGATCAGAGGTGTCGTCCTGTATTGAGAGCAAAAAATGTGCTGGTATATGATGATCATGGTTGATTTATAAGGATTGGTGTTGAGCTGAGCTGGGTATATTAATGTAGATTGGAGTGGAGACTGTATTACAATAGATTCCTTCTGTTGTGCTTCTGATATTCATGACATTGGCCTGTTCTGAGGGCCTGAAGCTGTGATGCTACTACAATCTGTGTTTGCAGATTGAGGTGGGATTGCTATCTGCTGCAGTCTGTTGATGAGAGCTGTTGATGTGCTGCTTTGAAAGTTGAAGATGGCTTAGTAGTTGGATAGCATAACAATTTTTTTTTTTTTTTTTTGCAACAAGATACTGTAACAGATTTTCTGTGAGGAAAACAGAAAACTGTTTTTTTTGTTTTTTGCTGAAACAGTTTTTCTGTTTTTTCTGTTAAAACAGTTTACTGTTTTTTGATTCTTGTAATCTTTTTGAGATTCATTCAATAAATATTCTTTTTTTTTAATGGCAAAATGTTCATTTGAGTATACTACTTTTAATGGCAAAATGTTCAATCAACAGTTACAATTTATTTTATCACTAATGCACATGAATTAGTGACAAATTATAGTTCATCACTAAACAATTAGTTTTTTTTTGGTGATATTTTCATGGCATCACTAGTAACTATTAGTGGCACACCTACACTGGCGAGCTTGTGGAGAATTTTTAATCGCCACCAAAACTGTTAATGACAATGTTTAGAGTATTAGTGGCAAATTTTTGCTCCACTAAAAGTCCCGATTCTTGTAGTGATTTTTTTATCTTTCATATTTTTCTTTTTTAACAAACATGGTATTTTATCTATTCATTCAACTTTTCATCTTACTATTTTTTTATCGTACCAAATGAATAATAAAAGTATATTCATTTGAGTATTGATAAAAATCTCAAGTTGAATTATCAACTAGTTAAAATGACGCTCCTCTTTCATTAGAATTTAAGATTATTGAGGGATAAGATTACGGTTCCAATTTGATATCCTACTTAGAATTTATTTTGCAGCCGTTGATTTTAATTTGAATAAGTTGTAACTATTGATTTAAAACACAATAAAATAACATTTAAAGAAAAAATTATTTAGACTTGATTTGAGGATCTAATCTAAAGACCTAATCGGCTACAAAAGCTATATTGAAAGTGGGTTACATCTAACATTATAGTTTATAACTAATTTTGTTTTCTTTTTTTTTTTCTTTTTTGTGTTTTTTGGGTGAGGGAGAGGAAGGGGGCTTGAATCATTGACCTCAAGAAGACAAAGTTTTCAAAAGGTAAGGAGTATCATTGGACCAAAAATCCATTGGTTATAACTAATTCAATAAGTACACTTAGACCAATACTCTGCGTTTGGTTGGTGGTAATGAAGCATGAAAATGGAATGTATTACTTAATAATGCACATTCTAATGCTTGGTATATAAATGGTTCCATATTTCAATTAGATTGTAAGAAAGTATAAAATCCGAATCAAAATCAAAATTCAATTTATAATCAACTGACAAAGCAAATTACCTGGCGGGTGGTGGATGGAAAGTCGCTTTGTCACACCTTGGATCAGCCAGACATGCAACAGGTGTTACCTCAACCCGCAAAGCAATTAATAACATTAAAGTACTACAGTGTAGCATAGAAAACAATCCACAATATACAAATTAAAGTATTACGTGTAACACATATATGACACATGCACTATACTCAAATTATTACATGGCTTGTCAGATAAGTACACACCACTCAGTTCAGAGTTACATTTATTTCAAGCACGTACTTTGATTACATCTCCTAAACTGTATAAGATATTTGGTTGTACACTATGAACAAGTTTTTTTGCTTTCTCACATCTGAAAAGGGCAACAACGTAGGATGAACAACAACAATTCAATAGAATAACTCAATGCAAGGCAAATAAGTTTGAAAATACATAGTTTAGCATGATTGATTAAAAGAGAAATGAGCATTTGACACATATATACAAATAAAAGCATCATTTCATGTGAAACAATAATAGTTAAGTAAAATTGTAAAAGAGAATTCAAAAATTCAAGTACAGTACTACATTGGTGGACAATCATCTTAATAGACCATTTAGGATTAATACGAACATACGATCCAACATTTTGGATGACTTGCACCCCGAGGAAGATACACTCCATAGTCAAAGTTCAATACTTAAGTCCGAAGACCAACTAGGCCATCCGGATATTTGCGAACTCAATGAAAAACTCTCTATGGCCTCACTCTAGAACATAAACCTTCTGCCATTCGAACTGCATGCAATTACATTTTAATCAAAAGGAGGCGGTGCTTCAATCAATACGAACCATAGGGTCATTTCGAATAGTTGTGTGTAACCTCACTCAAAACCCTAATCCGGGTCCGATTTCCAAGTTATTATCAAAGCACTCAATCATATATTTAAAAATATGTCAAACAATCATAAATAACATTTATAATAATTTAAAAGAAAGTTTAAAAACTATCACCTGTTCTGAAATTGAGAAACTCTACCTGATACAACGTTTTGATTTGAAATTGCAAAAAAATAAAATGATATTATTTTTAAATAAAATTTCATACACATAATTAACTTATTTAAGAGTGAATATATAATTCATTTGATGAAATAACCCAAAAACTAGGTCAAATCGACCCTAGAGGGAAAAATAGATATTTCACACTACAAATCAATCCGATTATTAGATTGACCCAAAACTTTACCGAGACCTTCATAAGTGTCTTAGGAGTACAATCCCACCAACCAGGGGTCCATTGGACCTCTCACGCGCCAAGTTGGTATCAGAGCTTTATGCTTGAGATTCTGTAAACCGTCCTAAGGTTAATTACTTAGGATGACAACCGAGTAATAGAGAAATTAATTTTAGGTGCATAAAATTATATTGAAGTGCTCGATCAAGGCTAGTGTGGGTGGATTGTGATGATCAAGTCTCAATTTGAAAGAGATTAAATAATTAAGATTTTATAGATCTCATGATATTTTTAGAAATTATACGAATGTTAGTTGAAGTCAAATTATACGTTATTGAGTAAGGCAAAAGAATAATATAGAATGATATGTGGGTATTTCTGGAAAATTTTGAGCATTCCGTAATTTTTCTAAACATTCTACTATACTTTGTAAATGCTTCTACTTCATTCCACTAAATGATTTATTACGTATAAAAAACATATAAAAGAAGAAAAGATAAAATGAAAAGGCGATGGACACTTGAGTACTAAGTGTATGACTGAGACAAGCATAACAAGAGAGCGAGGAAACAAAAATAAAGGATGATTTAGTTACGATGTTAAGTTCGATTTTGTTGAAGTGAAGTAGGTTGTTCGATAAATTTTGGACTATAAATATATCGATTTGTTAAGGAATTGGGTTCCGTTCAAACAAAAAAAAAAGATTAAGGAACCGGGTAAGTGATTTATGCACAAAAAAAAAACATTCCTTTAATCTCTTTGAAAAGATTATTTTATGGATATCATCATATTCGTATTTTGGTATTGTTTGGTTTCGATTTTTGAAATGATATTTCATTCAAAATGTTATTAATTCGATGTTCGGTTGTATTTTTGTTTGACTTATTGTTAATCGTGGCGGTGTTTATTTTAGTGTAATACTTCAAATTTTTTACTCATGCATGAGGTGCATTCGATGTCATGATTATGCATGTGATTCGTGTTCGTGGCATTGAGGGGATGAACATGATTATGAAAATGCACTGAATGATGCCTAACTTACTGTCGGGAATGACCGAGTGTTCAATCATGATTGATTTGATTATTCGATTGTTTGAGTTCATTGACATGTTTAATATATTTGTGCTCCGTAAATTATAGTATTAATTCTTGTACCATCGATAGTTTATCGGATAATTGATTAATTATTGTTTTGTTCTTTGACATTGTATGTTTTGTTTTATATTATTGACTGGGCCTCCCAAGCTCACCCCTATTTACCCTCTCGGCTGCAAATGGAACCTAGAATTAAATTTGGTGGCCTATGGTAGGAATGCCCCTCTTTTTGTTGTATTTGAAATTTGCACTGATTATCTGAAATTCCAAATATAACCATCATCATTGACATAGTGAAAGTGGTTGATCCTGATCTTGAATATAATATCACCGGGAGGCATTTTTTAAGAATTTCATCATAATTGATGGCAAACATTCTTCGTTCATCCAAGAAAAGGGCTTTAGACGACTGGGGAAGGAAAAGGACGTGAGTGTTGCGGTTGGTGGATTTATGTATTATACCAGAAATTTGTTGGCAACATAGGGGTACAATTGTCCTCCTTTTTCTCTCAAAGCAAGCTTCTTTCAATCACTCGGCCATGAAATGAAGGTAGAAGATGGTGGAATGCAGCATTATTGTTATGTTACTATTATTGATTTGTTGTCATTGGAACATCTACGACTTCTTCCTAGGCTTCTTTAAGGATGTGGTGATTCCTTGCTAGGGAGTTCCTTTTCTTAAATTTAAGCTTTAGTAAGTAAAATTTTGATTTCTTAGGTCAAATATTCATATGCACGATCGATTTTTTTATTTTTTTGCTCAATATTTTACCTCCATACTACTTCTTAGCTTTATCTTGTTATTGTCTTTTCATTCATTGGGAGAAATCCTTTTTTTCCAGCTCAAAAAAGACTTTATCATGCATTATATAATCTTTATTATCCTGGACTCTCCCATCATATAATCTGTCTTATTTTTCTGTCAGCGTGTTTTGAATATTCTAGAAACTAGGTACGTGTATTGTGTTGTATGTCAGGTTTTCCTTTATGTATTAGTAGACTAAATAGTTGTAATTTCTTTAGAATGCTTAGCCAAGCCCTACCTCCCTCCCTCCCAAAGAAAAGAAACAAGAAACATTTGTAGCCTGAGAAGCAAAAAAATAAAAACAAATAAAGAAGAAAGCTTGAATTGATATGTCTCTTATTCAATAATTGGCAACGTGAACCATTAGGCATTACGAGAGGAGTATTTAAACAAGCAATAGTTGGCGTTTTCCTCCAAAATTTTGCAGTTTTGAATTGGTCTTTGGATAGGATTTTTTGCACTATATCTCAGATTTACTTGTTTTTGACGGCTTTACTTTAGGATCTTCCATATTAGTCAAAATTGAGAAATCTTCATGTTGATATGATTTTTCCTGATTTTTAGGACTTGTTGGATCATCATTTTGGTTTAAACTTGTTGTCATTAGAGCTCCAATACCCCTTAACGTCTCTCCACTAATTTCGGCAATATTGTGAGAGTCTTCCCCCTTTTTTCTCCAAGAATCTTGTGCTTTCTTATTGCTTCATTGACTCTCACTAATGTTGAGTGTGCCGAGTTGTGGTTTGTTGCTAATACCCTCCATCCAATTTTGTCGGGGTTGGGGGCAAACTTTGTTTCAGAAATATTGAAGGGCTACTTTTGAAATTGGCTTTATGAAGAGGTCATCAACTTGGTTATCAATAGAGATATGTTGAGTGATAGGCAATCCATGTGCAACTCGTTCGCACACAAAATGATAATCCAACTCTATGTGTTTGCTTCGGGCATGAAATACAGGGTTAACTGTGATATAATGAGCACTAAGGTTGTCACAGCAGAGTATGGGAGGAGATGTTATTGCAATTCGAATATCTTTGAGAATGAATGTCATCCAAGTGAGTTTGGTTGTTGTATTAGCCATGGCATGGTACTCTACTTCCGTGCTTGATCACAAAATGTTATGTTGTTTTTCTGCACACCACGAGATGAGGTTCCCTCCAAGGAACGTATAGTAGCTTGTGGTTGATCGTCTTGTAGTAGAACAACCTGTCCAATCTGCATCTGGGAAAGCAAAAAGATCAAGTGTACTATGTGAAGAAAAATGTAATCCCATTTCAATTGTTCCTTTGACATATTGTAGGATACATCAAACCATTTGTCATTGTGGGAGTATGCATGAATTGGGATACATAATTAACACTAAATGTAATATTTGGGCAAGTGAGTGTAAGATATTGTAATGCTCCAACAAGACCTCGATAGTAACTTGGGTCTTCCAAGAGAATTTCATTGGAAGAAGTTTTGGTTTTAGCTTCAAGAGGTGTACTCATTGGCTTGCAATCTACCATATTGGAGCATTCAAGTATGGTAAGGGAGTAGTGGGACTGAGATAGATGAAGCCCCCTATTTGTTGTCGTGATTTCCATTCCAAGAAAGTGGTGAATTGGTCCCAAATCTTTCATTGCAAACTCACTTCTTAATAACGTAATGAACTTTTCAACAAGTTCTGGAGTAGATCCTATAGGCACTATGTCATCCACATAAAGTAGTAAGATTAGTGAACCAAATTCATAGTGAAAAACAAATAATGAAAGATCGGCTAAACTACAAAAAAATCCAAACTTAAGAAGAAAAGCATTAAATCGATCAAACCAAGCCATGGTGCTTGTTTTAACCCAAAGAGTGCTTTTTGTAGTTTACAAACATATTTTGGATGTTCCGAATCTGCCATACCTGGTGATTGTTGTATATAAAGATCTTTTGAAATTAGGCCATGCAAAAAAGCAATTGTTACATCTAGTTGTCGAATAGACCACCGCTTAACAAGAGCGATAGTTATAATCATCCGAATTGTTCCTGGTTTGATCACAGGAGAAAAGCTTCAACGTAGTCTACTCCATCAACTTGATGATATCCTTTTGCAACCAAAATTGCTTTGAGTCGATCTGAAGTCCCATTAGGCTTGAGTTTTGACTTGAATACCCATTTTGAACCAATGACATTCATGTTAGATGTGCGAGGAACGAGTTTCCATGCTTTGCTTTGATGAAGAGCAACAAACTCTTCATTCATTGCTGTTTTCCAACTAGGATATGCTAAGGCTGTTTTGATATTTTGTGGCTCGCGTGGTACATTGGTAGAGGTGATTATGGTCAAGGCATACTTAGGGTTGAATTTTACCACACCTAGTTTTGATCTAGTGACCATGGGATGTATGTTTCCTAAAGGGGCAGGTGTTGGATTTGGTGATCTTGAAGATGTCATTGCTAGCTGTGAAGCTACGATTTGTGGTATTTCTAAGGTTTCTGGTGTGTGTGTGTGTCATGTGGTGATGGATTTTCAGATGTGTCAATGCTATCATCAATTTTGGGAAGATCATTTTCAAAATTTCCTATGGTAGTTTGAGGTACTACATTAAGGTTATAGTGAAGGTTCGGGTGACATGGAATTTTGTGGGATTGTTGTTGTGTCTTGAAGTTGTAGTAAGAGACTTAAACATGCAGCTCTGGAGGAGGTCGAGTGTGTCCCTGCAAAAAGAGGAATATCAATATGTGGTAACCAAGTGTCAAAAATATTTATAGCCAATGGCCAAGTGTCAAAAATATTTATAGCCAATGGCTTTGCCATTGTCATACAAGAATTATTTGTAGGCTTATAAAGAAAAATTTGCTCATCAAAGACAACATGTCAGGAGATAAAAATTTGTTTGCTTGATGGATGAAAACATTTATAAGCCTTATGTTTTACACTGTAGCCTACAAAGATGCAAAGAAACATTTTAGGATCAAACTTGTGACGCCGTGTGTCCCCAAGTGTAGGGAAAACACTTAGATCCAAAGGCGTGAAGTGATGAATAAACTGGATGTTTTCCATGCAATGCAAAATATGGGGTTTCAAAATTGATAGTTGATGAGGGTAGTCGATTCATGAGATATACCGCTATGGAAAAAGCTTTTACCCATAAAAACAAAGGAGCACCACAATGAAACAACATAGTCATAACTAATTCTCTTATAGTTCTATGTCGTCTTTCAACCATACCAGTTTGCCTGGGAGTATATGTAGCTGATATTTGGTGAACAATGCCTGTGGAACGAAAGTGAGTTGATAGTTTGGAATTAACAAACTCACCTTCTCCATTGGAATGAAAGATTTTTATTTGCTTGTTGAATTGTCTAGCAACATATTTTTCAAAGGTTAGATATGCATTGAAAAAATCAGATTTTTGTCATAAAGGAATAATCCATGTATACTTTGAAAAATCATCAACCAAACAAGCATAATATCTGAATTTTGCAATAGAAAGAATAAGAGCAGATCCCAACAAATTACAATGAATTTTCTCAAAAATACTTGTACTCGAATGTTTCAAACAAGAAAAAGGTAAACGACTAAGCTTTCCTAGTTGAAAACTATCACAAAGATGTTGTGATTTTGTTGTCCATACAACATCAAGTCACCTTTTATGTTTTAACATTTTCAAAGCTGAAGATTGATGGTGGCCGAGGTGTTGATGCCAAACTTCTGCTGTGCCAGATTTGAAGCGATTAGAGAAATAAAGTTTCGATGAAGTGGATAAAACATAGAGATCACCCTTGCATTTCCCTGTCATCATTGCTTGTCCTGTTTCCCATTCTTTAACACAAAAATCCACATTAGAAAATTCACAATTAATAGGAAACAGAGTGGTTAGCTGACTCAAAGAGAACAAATTCGTTTTTAGATTAGGAACTAATAACACGTCATTTAGAAGTAAGGCTAATTTTTTTTTTTTTTGTTGTTTTATAGAAGAGTCCCCAATTCCAAGAATTGGCATGGAAGATCCATCTCCTATTAACATTGAATCAGAACCAGAGTAATGACAAATGTTATTTAACATACCTAACTTACCTGTCATGTGATTGGAAGTTGTGATGTCGGTAGTTCATTCCGTATCTCCTATGGTATTATCCAGTGTCAATGCCGCAAGTGCTTGTAGAATTTCATCTTGAGGAGTTGATTTTTTGGGTACCCACCAGCATATCTTTCCAATACGGCCCATCATTCCACAGTATTGACATTGCTGATCACAATATTTCTCCCTTTTGGAAGGTGTCATACGACGTTCACCTGGTGCTGGAGGTCAGCGTTGTGCTATTTTTGCAGGAGAAAAGTTGTAGGCTTGACTTTAATCCTTGCTTTGCTATGCCTGGAATCCACGTCCAGTTGACATAAATTTTTGTGCTGGTCCATGATATTATGAGTTGTTTGGTTGAGAACGTTGTTGTTGTTGACCATGAAAAACTACTTCATGTGTGCGTGTTGATGCCTGATCGTCGGTGTGGTTGGAAAACCAATTTCCCCTTTGATCATAATTTTGGAGTTGAGAAACCAATTCAGAATAAGATGGTCATGGAGGTTTTAACATGGTTGTTGTGCATGTTTCATATTACGGACCAAGACTGGTGAGAAGACAAAATACCTTTTCTTGGTCTGCAACCCACTTCCCAATTGTTGTTAAATTGTCACAGAGACCTTTAAAGGTTCAGATGTGCTTTGTGATTGTTGTGTGGTCTTGTTTTCGAAGGTAGGTAAGTTGTTGGCTCAAAGTGAATTCATGTTCTTGTGATTCTTGGGCATATGCATTTTTGAGAGCCTCCCAAACTGCATGTGCTATATCAAGACCAACGACGAGGCCGAGAACTTCCTCAAAGAGTGTTCCAATGATCCACCCTCAAAGAAGACAATTAGACTTTTGCCATGTGATAAACACATCTTTTAATTGGGGATTTGTGTTGTCTGCATTTGAGGAGTTGCTTGAGTCAGTATCACATATTTGTTTGGTGCAGGATCTTCATTTGTGAGATGTCCCACTAATGCTTGGCTTTTGGCAAGAGCTAATGTTTGTTCACACCACAAAGGGTAGTAATTTGGAGTGAGTCTTAGAGTGATGAAGTTGCCAACATTGAGAGATAGTGTAGCCATGGTGAGCGGAAGAATGGCTGTGATCTGTTGCCTAAGGTTCACTATAGCTCTGATACCAAGAAGAAAAAAGATAAAAATAGAGGAAGAAGAAAGCTTGAACTAATATGTCTCTTATTCAATAATTGGCAACGTGAACCATTAGGCATTACAAGGGGAGTATTTAAAAAAGTAATACAACAAAATGAATCTCATAATATCTGCTACAAATGGTCCTCAGATTTGTAGTTGGCGTTATCCTCCAAAAATTCTGTAGTTTTGAATTGGTCTTTGCACAGGATTTTTTGCACTATACCTCGGATTTACTTGTTTTTGACAGCTTTACATTAGGATCTTCCATATTAGCCAAAAACTAAGAAATCTTCACGTTGATCCAATTTTTCCTGATTTTTAGGACTTGTTGGATCATCATTTTGGTTTAAACTTATTGTCGTTAGAGCTCCAATACCCCTCAACATCTCTCCACTGATTTCGCCAATATTGTGAGAGTCTTTTCCCTTTTTTCTCCAAGAATCTTGTGCTTCCTTATTGCTCCATTGACTCTCACTAATGTTGAGTGTGCCGAACTGGGGTTTGTTGCTAATAGCCTACATTGACAAGCTTTTCTACTATGATTTAGATGTTTCAACTGATGGGTTACGGTGCTACATAATATTATGGGTGGTTGATTCCTCACTCTAGTTCAACTGGTGTAAGATGGCCGAATTTGAAAAATCGCTTTTTATCGATATGTCCATCATGTTCAGTGTCATTTTACTTGAACCAACCATTTCCAAACCCCAAACCTCCTCCAGTTTACTTGTTGAAGTTTATTGCCTAGACCGAAAAGGACTATTAAATGGTAATGGCAAATGTCCTCTCATTCCATTTTTGATTGATTGATTGATGAACTTACATGTTGTTATGATATTGTTGCATTTCAATTTTTAGATATCACTCAAGTTCTTTGTGACCTTGAGCTTACAATTCGAAGAGTAAAAGTGACAACAACACCGGATGGCCGAGTTCTTGATCTCTTCTTCGTAGCAGATAACTTGTGTGAGTATGGTTTGCATTGTATTTTTACATGAGAACACATATAATGCTGTTTGATTGCATTTGGCATAGTTTTTTTTTTTTCTTTTGATACGTTGCATTTGAGATAGTGTGGCCTATTGGATAGTTGGCTCACCTGAACCTGATCTCAATATTCTTTAAGAAAGGGCTTGGGCTTGCCCCCAAGCCCTTTACTTGGCCTAAAACCTCACCCATTAACCCAGTCACAAAAATCCGACCAAAGAATCCGTTTGCCTAGCCCATCCCCGCCCGCTCGTCTGCCCACTTTAGTTACTATAAATAATGTATTATTTTATTTTTCGTATATTAAACATACACAATTTAAATGTTAGGGTTGTACACATGATAGATAGGTGGGTAGTAAAGCTAGTTGAGATGTGTTCATTCTATTATGATACAATTCCTCCCATATTCATAAATAAAATTATTCATTATATGCTTTTTATCCATTTTGACTCCACTTTTAATTTAAAAATGTAATTCATAAAAATATTAAATAAAAACTTTTTAAATGAACATGCATTTAAGTATATCTATAAAGTAGAGTTGAGTTTGAATTTTAGAGACAAAGAGAGGTCCAGATAGTTTTGAGATAAAACATAAACATATCCAACGAATAACGTAATTCTAACATAAAAGACGGTTCAGATCATCTCATAAATATTGATCCGACGGTCTATCTTAAGTACTGAAATTTGTTTTCCCACTCAACAACATTTCCTTTTTAAATTTTGTTTATGTAATCTTAATTTATGTTTGAATTTTTTTTCCTATTCAAAAATTTGAGTAAATCTTGCATCCCATATACAACTCTAGACTCCTATTGCACATATACCTCTCTCCCTCCCTCATACAATGTTTCTCTCTCTCTCCCTCCCTCAGTCTCCTTTCTCAGTCACGCATCTTCTTTTCTTTCTCTCTCTTTCTCTACGCAGAAGACACACAAAAAACAAAAACATTCACACATGCACTCAGATCCTACTATGTTCACTTCTGCTTCTTGGAGTCCCTAAGGTCAAGCTTGTGTTTCATCCCCAAAGTCTAACAGTGAAGTATTTCCATTGATAGGTTTATGACTGCCCTTGGATATCTTAGAAGATCTTGAGCCACATGGGATGTTGTCATTATTATCATTGCAAGGTACACCGTTAGTCTCAACTTTCACGTTTTCCCTTCTTGAATTGGATGTTTCCTCATGCAAAGTCTCCATCATTGATTCATGTGAAAAGGTAATCCTATAAAACTCTATCCCTTCTTCCAAATCTTGCTTCCAAATCTTGCATCTCTTTCTCCTTTTCACCAAGTAGAGCATTTGCCTTTTCCAGTGCCTCCATAATTATTCGTTGTACATGAGTACACCCTAGAAGAAATCACATGCACATGATCAGTCGACCCAGCTGAGAGGGTAGTCATGGGGGGCCCAGACACTTCGAATGTCGTCAGATCAGGCAACAGAAAATACACAAACGATGATGATGGTTGTTGGTGGTGGTTATGGAGTAAACTTGGAGTCCCCCCTTCCTTAAGTTGTTGTTCCTGTTTGATTGAAGAGACGAGAAGGAATGGAGTAAATGGGTCATTGGGTTGGTAGTTAAATGGGTTGTTTGATTCGAAGCTAAGGAGGATTGAAGAATCCCTAGAGGTAGTAGTAGAATCCAAGATGATTTGAGGAGCTTTGAGCAAATTGTGGCACGTGTGATCATCGTGGTACGTGGTTCAATACATCGCTAGTTCATCTTCAATTATTTGCACCTGTTTGGTTGCTTGGCACCCTTGATCGAACCTGTGAGTGCACCTAATGTAGTTCCTACAAACATCAATCAATCAATCAATTAATTTGATTAGTACTTATTTATACATAACCCTTATTGGCTTAAACCCACAAAAGGCAAAAGTTTAGTGACATGATATTGTGTGTTGAAATAATCGCCTAATTAATTTAAAAGCAAATAGGAGGAGGTTGTTTAAAGTCATGAAAGAAATTAGTTGCCTTGGGTGTTTGGCATTGAGGATCATTTTTTGTCCATACTTTCTCCATGCATGTCCATCGTCAATCAAAGTAGGGCTAACTTTTGTCCAGGTCTTTGAAGTCTTCCTGCATGTGCATGCATGCCAAATAACAACTTTATGTCAGCACCTTCATATCATGTCATACATATAAATCAAGCTTACTATAAGATAACACTGATTTTGAATTGATAATACCACAGAGAATCTATATACCTTTGATGTTTGAATTGAATTGATGCACATGAATTGATAATTATTGTCTCTTTCAGGACTGTATTGGTAGGACAGCTATTTACTTATCTCTATTTATTGAAGATTATGACCAGACCAACGGCCAGTTAGCGACCTCTTCCTTTCCAACTTCGTTCTCAACCAGCTAGTAATGACATATAAGAGGTGACCTCATAGGATATATACAAGTCAACTCTAGGATATATTTTTAGCTTTAGTTTAGGATGCATTTCAGCTTTTATGTATGATATCAATTTTGCTTGCTTTAGAATATGTCTTCAACTGTAGGACTAAAATGAAACATGAATGTCAAATAGGTTCATTTAGTGTATGACTACTTTGAATGGGGGGTTTGAACATCGATGAATGTAGTTACTTGCTGATTTTCTTAGCCATGAATTGGTTCCTTTCTAAATATTTGGTAAGTGGTGCACTTTGGAATCTTACCCTTTTTCTTTGGCTTAAAATAATGTTGACTTTTTAAGGGATGAAATTTCCAGGATCATCAATTGCAAATGTATACTGTTTGATAGAGTAGTATTCTATTCTCATATATATTTTTCAGCTATAACTTTGTTTACTGTTGCGGCTTTAACATTACTTTGTTTTCACAATGCTTATGATATTTTTTTTCTCTACAGTTGAACAATATCTTTGATATTATTAATAGATTATTTTTAATTATATATTATTTATTGGCCAGAAAATTGACAATTAACTTTTAAGTTGATTTGAATTTTTTTTTCAGGAAACTTTTGTCAAAATCAAATGAAATGGGGTTCATTTCAGCATAGTGAGTAATAAAATGTAAATATAAAAAAATTTGTATAGAATTAAAATACTTTGTTTTGCCGAATTGCTCATTCGACCAACATGTTATATTGGAAAAGTTTTCGTGAATGAAAATTATGAGGTTTGTGTATATTTTTGTCATTCTACTGTTTGACCTTGCAATTTTTGTTTTTTTTTTATCAATTTTTTTATTTGTAGTTGTGCATGCTTCATTAATTTGTATGCACCTAACTTTGTGTACATTCAAGAGATTCAATTACTAATTTAAGGAATTTTTGGTTATTATTTGGTAGCTTAGTTGCCACTATGACTACTTTAAATTAAGCTTAATGGGTTTTATAGTTATTCAAGAGTAAGAATTGATGTTTAATTAAGCTTAGAATTTTTTGTTGTTCCATGGAGGAAATAATGTTACATTGCTATAAATAATTCTTCTCTATGTAATATTATAAGATGAAATGTGTATTCGTGATGATCGTGAGTATTGAGTTATTATGTGCAGATTTAATAGGGTTGAAAATATTGACGTGATAATCAATTATGGTTATTTAAGTTCAGCTCAATTAGTATTTGTGGGTTTTATGATTTCTTTTTTGTTTACTAACATTTTTTTCTCTCATTTGTTAATTTTTGTGGGTTTGATTTTTTATTTGAGCGATTTTGTTGTATCACACAGTGCTTTTAGTCACGGACATTAACTAGTGTATATATATAAGACACACATAGTGAGTTGTGAATAGTCTATTTTTATTTGAAGCCCGGTCCGGCCCGACTTCCCTAATAATTTACCAGGATAAAGGCTTAGGCCCTACTCAAGCCCAACCAAAATTTTTTTTCACAAACCTAGCCTAGTTCGGTCCAGGCCATGGACACCCTTAAGCGTTCCAACTACCCACTATAACAGGGATAATGATGTACTAACCCAAGAAAAAAAAACACCATAAAAATTAAAGTGCACGTTAATGTGACAATTGGCATAATCAATAAATTTTGAATATCAAATAACAAAATAAGGTGATTTTATCAGAATAAAGAACATGTTTAAAAAATTATTTTACAATATTGTAGCATTAAATTTATATATATTATCTCAAATTAATCTTTCCTCCAATAAATTTTCAAAAGTTGCGTGTTTGATAGGGTGAACGAAAAGATGAAATGATCTAGAGTGAGAGTAATACCATTTCTATATTTCAAGAGTGACATCTTTTTTTGTCTTCTTTTGTATTTGGTAGAAGATATAAAATGTAAGATGTATTAATTTTTTTATATTTAGCAGGAGAAAAATGTGAAAAAATAAAAATATATATTTTATCATATATTTATGTATATAATTAATTTGTATATAATATGTAATAAATAAATAAGATATTTGCATGTACTACATGATATAAATATAAATAACACATTTTAACACAATTAATTTTTTCATATTTGTTCTCTCTAAATTTTAAAGGGATATATTTTAAAAAGTTAAAAGAAAAAATAATTCATTTATTTTTTTATTCTTCTTAATTTTTTTAATTAAATAAGATATTTTTTTGTCTTTTTTAATTTTTCATTCTTTTTTTTTTTTTTTTTGTGTCCAACAAAGCAATAATTTTTTTAACGATACGTATCAAGTAAGTACACCAATAGTCAAGCAGTTTGGCATCGGAAAGGGAATGGTTTTGGTAATGGTTAGGTGTTGTTTGGTAAGGGTTTGCTTTGTAAGCATGAAGAGTCCGTAGAGTTAACCGGACCACCTGGTGAAAAAGCAACCTTGGTCGAGCTTGGGTTGAAGAATAGTTGGGTCACGTGGCACTACCTTTTTTTTTTGTTTTGGTTTGGCTGTCACTTTCATGGAACAAGACAGTGGAATTGCTCGGCAGACAGATTTTACAGGTGGACGATGTTTAGGGGGTTTTGGGCAATTCCTTCCGTGGTCCACACCTTACCCGTACCACTGCCTATCTGTTAGGTTACACGCTGTCCATATCTGTCACTATCACTGTCACTTGTAAAAAGAAAATCTATTAAGCTGATTTTGCTATACATACACGCCACATCGCGTACAAATTGCTTTATTTATTGGGATAATTTTAATCACGCCCCGCTAGTTTATTATATTGTAAAGGATACTTCTTTTATTTTTTAAATTTTTATTGAGGCCTCTTGTCAGATTAAAAATATTAATTAAAATATAATTTTACTAAATTACTTATTATATATTTGAGGGCAAACTTCATCCACACTCTCTCTAAATAAGTATATTTTCAATGAGATTCCCCCTCTATTTTCTAATTTTTTTACCTAATAAAATTCAAACTGATTAAAATTTGATTCAAACTAATTAAAATTTATTTTTTTACTTATTAAACTTTGAGCCGATTATAAATTAAATTTTTATTAAAATTTTGGCTAATTAAAATTATATTTGAGCCAATTAAAAATTATTTTTAATCAACTTGCATTTAATATTAATCATAACAAATTTTAATGCATAAAAAATATAAATTTAAATGACTCAAATTTTAATAAATCGAATTTTAATTGACATAAATTTTAATAAGTAAAAATATATAAATTTGAATCGACTCAAAAACGAATTTTATCGAAGCTAACAACTTGGGTAGAGCTTAAATCGGCTCAAATTTTAATAAGTAAAAAATAAATTTTAATAGGCTCAAATTTTAATATGTTAAAAAAAATAAAATTTAATCAATTTCAATCAAATTTTAATTGGTTTAAATTTTAGTCGGCTCGAATTTTAATAAAATTTTGTGTAGAAAATTTATTTGAGGTTTATGTAGGAGCATTTTTTGTATTTTAGATAAATTTTTTTTGTTAGAAATAGAGCGAATGGTAGTTTAATGGTCGAAGATGATAGAATATTTAAATATAAACTAGAAAAGGTATTAGTGATATTTTTGATAATAAAAAAAAAAATCTTTCGGGATATAATAAATTAGAAAAAAGGTGACTGAAATTTTCATATATTTTTTTTTCTACTTCTGTGGTTTTTTGCTACAAGTGAGTGTGGATGTTGTAGCATGATAAATGGATGAAGAAATTGTACTCTGATAATTATGATACGATTCAGAAATTATCAACGGCTGAACCTCTGACATTTGTGTCTTTTCAACAGCACTACTATGTCATTAAAATATGACAAAATTCATTAATATAATTTAAGTTGGATACGAAATTAAAAGATTAAAAGTTTTTATAATGTTCTATTTAGTATGATAAAAAAATAAAAAAATGAAAAATTGAAAGAATAAAAGTTAAAAGAGATAAATAAAATATCATGTTTGATAGGAAAAAAAATTGAAAGGAAGAAAAAATAGAAGGATGATTTTTCTTTTAACTCATCAAAATCAATTTTTCTAAAATATATATAAACACATTAATTTTTTTATATAAATACAATGATAAAATATGTATTTATATATTTTTTAAAAAAATTTAAAAATAAAAAAATATTTAGTCTATTTTATCAAGTACAAAAAAATAATTATTTTTATTTTCCATCTATCCATCCTACCAAATACTTTTAAAAAAAAAGTGTGTCATTCATACTTTTTTTTATTAAATAATAGAAAATGCATTTCTCTTACTTTTTATCCCTCTAATTTTTTATCATTTCTACCAAACAGAGGGTAAGTCACTCGTTTAGTAAACTAGTAAATGTCACACAACACTATACGATTAATATATAAATCGATTATAAGTAAAGACAATTAAAAGAAATACACGGTATGACCTATTTATATATCAATTATATACAATTCATATACAACATAAATTATATATAATACGATTATTTAGACATAAATTACACAAACAAATCAAGTTTAAGGTAAAATATATTTTGAAACTAGCCCGCTAAGATTCAACATAAACCCGCTTCACCCTCGATTGACAAACTTATTTGTAACACTAAAAAATAAATATTGACATTTTTCACAAATATATTATAATAAACAACAATTAATTTTTTTTAATTAAGTAATTTAAAATTAGAGAGAGGGAAGAGAAAAGAGAGAAATAAGTATAGAGTAATAGGTTGTTTTCGCATTAAAAAGTATGTTGATTGAGTTGCATGAGACAAAAGGCCATACAGAGAAAAAGATATTTTTGGGCAAATTTTTTTTAAATAAATTTTGTATCATTAGATCAAAATAAATATAAATTGAATTAATCTCGATTATTATTATCCTTTTATAAATTACAAAACGTGTGATAGTGTATTTGGAGGTATATTTATATTTATGACTTATATATAAATATAACAAAAACCCGTGCCCCCATGCCTAAAGACAATGGGTAATACAAATAAATCATATATCAATCATGTGATATAAAAATATGAAATAACAATTTATTTTTTTCTTTCCATTCTATAATTATACAATTCAAAATCAATCTTATGCTACCATTTGAAAAAAAAAATTGAAAAATAGAGGATTTTGTTTCACCTTTGTCAACGTGAAAATGTATCATGTAGATGAAATTTTTAATTTTGGGAAAAATATGACTTTAATTACTGTAAGACGGTATGAATGAGTTGATTTAGGAAAAAAAAAAAAATTTGATGATAATTTTTAGCCATTAAATGAAGTGAATTTCAGTTACTCTTGTGCTAAAGTTAAGTTGAGGATTCAAATTTAATCTTGTTTTATTATATAGATTTTTTTATTCACCATCCAAACATATATTTTCATAAAGTCATTTGTAGTTTAGTATTATTTATGAACATCTTAATCTTGCTTATTTAAAGAAAAATATTTTTTTTTATGTTTGATAAATATTTATTCCAAAAATACTTTTAAAATTTTAAATATTATCTCCAACACCACCATAATAGATCATTAGTAGATTTCTTATGAGAAGTTATTTCTTATAATATTTTTAATATATCAAAGATATAATAAAAAAATTAATTTTTAAAAATATAAAATAAAAATTTAAAAATTTTTAAGCTGCAGAGTGCAAGTCGTCCATCGAAGAAATTATGGTCAATCCGATAATTTAAAGAACTTCGACACCAAGCGGCAGAAGTCCAGGTCTCCGATTGAAAGCCAAGTGTCTAGAAATAGAGGCAAAATTTTCCACCGTAGATATTCTTACAACGGTAAAACGAAGGCCTCTGGTCCCACCCGTCAACATCAACACCGGCTACGTACACACTCCTCGTTGGACCTCAAGGCCCCCAGCCGAATAAAAAGGTCCAATTTTTCAAATGACTCTCTAAATTCTCGCCACGCGTCCCGGAACCTCCCATTAAAAGCATAAATTTATCATACACGACGTCGTCCTAGACCACATATGCGTGTCAGGTAAAGAGCGATTCTACATTCTCATTGGACCACGTAAGTCCACCAGAGCTCTGGTGGTACACGTGTCGGACGCAGACGAACGGGTGGATAACCTTGGAGACAGATGAACGCTAGAGATACGTTTGCTTAGGCCGGAGGAAAGCAGTAACGTCACACGAAAATTGTTTAGATTAATGCTAAAATTTTTATTAAAATTTAAATGACATTACAACAATTAAAAAAATTCAAATAAACTGCCATATTGTTTAAACACTCATAAAATTTTTTCAGTTTAATATTACTGATACTGAATGGTTTAACACCATTTGCCCGTAGTGGTAACGACTGACCTTTAAAGGGGTCCATGTGTTCGCGCGACTGGATTCTCTCCTATCTCATTAATCTCTCAGATTTTGATATCGAATTGGAATCCAGAAGTCGAAATCGCAACAGAGATTTCTGTTTATCTTATTATTATATTATTATATATATATGTATAGAGAGAGAGAGAGAGAAAGTGGTTGTGGGTCGTACCTGGTTTTTTTTTTTNAGTTTAGTATTATTTATGAACATCTTAATCTTGCTTATTTAAAGAAAAATATTTTTTTTTATGTTTGATAAATATTTATTCCAAAAATACTTTTAAAATTTTAAATATTATCTCCAACACCACCATAATAGATCATTAGTAGATTTCTTATGAGAAGTTATTTCTTATAATATTTTTAATATATCAAAGATATAATAAAAAAATTAATTTTTAAAAATATAAAATAAAAATTTAAAAATTTTTAAGCTGCAGAGTGCAAGTCGTCCATCGAAGAAATTATGGTCAATCCGATAATTTAAAGAACTTCGACACCAAGCGGCAGAAGTCCAGGTCTCCGATTGAAAGCCAAGTGTCTAGAAATAGAGGCAAAATTTTCCACCGTAGATATTCTTACAACGGTAAAACGAAGGCCTCTGGTCCCACCCGTCAACATCAACACCGGCTACGTACACACTCCTCGTTGGACCTCAAGGCCCCCAGCCGAATAAAAAGGTCCAATTTTTCAAATGACTCTCTAAATTCTCGCCACGCGTCCCGGAACCTCCCATTAAAAGCATAAATTTATCATACACGACGTCGTCCTAGACCACATATGCGTGTCAGGTAAAGAGCGATTCTACATTCTCATTGGACCACGTAAGTCCACCAGAGCTCTGGTGGTACACGTGTCGGACGCAGACGAACGGGTGGATAACCTTGGAGACAGATGAACGCTAGAGATACGTTTGCTTAGGCCGGAGGAAAGCAGTAACGTCACACGAAAATTGTTTAGATTAATGCTAAAATTTTTATTAAAATTTAAATGACATTACAACAATTAAAAAAATTCAAATAAACTGCCATATTGTTTAAACACTCATAAAATTTTTTCAGTTTAATATTACTGATACTGAATGGTTTAACACCATTTGCCCGTAGTGGTAACGACTGACCTTTAAAGGGGTCCATGTGTTCGCGCGACTGGATTCTCTCCTATCTCATTAATCTCTCAGATTTTGATATCGAATTGGAATCCAGAAGTCGAAATCGCAACAGAGATTTCTGTTTATCTTATTATTATATTATTATATATATATGTATAGAGAGAGAGAGAGAGAAAGTGGTTGTGGGTCGTACCTGGTTTTTTTTTTTTGTATGAATGGCGGAGATCTGTTGCGGAATGGTGAGTGAAAAGGACGCATCGCCACCATGCGAGAGCGGATCACGATCATCTAGGCGGCGGAGAATGGAGATTCGGAGAATCAAGTTCGTGGCTGATATAGCTATGCCGGAGAATGAGAGCGGGGAGAAACGTCCGAAGCTAGAACTTTATACTTCCAGAGAGTGCGATAACGCCGTGGAAAACTGTGATCCGGACGGAGAACAGATTCGAACGGAGAGGGAAAATGGGAGGTCGGAGACAAAAGAAATTGTAGTTTGGAATCCGCCTACAGTTCTTGTTGACCCTGAGGCGTATCCAAAATACGGTGTGGCTTCAGTTTGTGGAAGGAGGAGAGATATGGAAGACGCAGTGGCGATACATCCTTCCTTCTGCAGGCGAGAACATGAAAACACTACTGAATCGCATTACTTCGGCGTTTATGATGGTCATGGATGCTCTCATGTATGTATGACCATTAACCTAACACGTGAGATTGTTTTCATGCCTAAAAGCATCTTGCTCTTATCTTATGGTGTTTAAAAAGCTTGAATGTTTTGTCTTTGTAGGTGGCGATGAAGTGTAGAGACAGGTTACATGAACTGGTGAAGGAAGAGGTAGAGAACAAGGTTGAATCAGCAGATTGGGAGAGGGTGATGGTGCGTAGCTTCTATCGTATGGACAAAGAGGTTATTGCATGGGACGATGGCGTTTTAGTTGCTAATTGCCGATGCGAACTCCAAACGCCGGACTGTGATGCCGTTGGATCCACCGCCGTCGTCTCTATCTTAACGCCTAACAAAATCATCGTCGCCAACTGTGGTGATTCCAGAGCTGTTCTTTGCCGGAATGGCAAACCGATTCCCCTATCAACGGATCACAAGGTCGGTCCGTTTTGTTCCTCCATCTGCACCATGCAATAAACGACATCGAACGTTGATTGCCTTAGATCCAACGGTTCTGATTACTATTTTACTTGTTCTCTGGATTTCTGTGTGTTTCAGCCGGATCGTCCGGATGAGTTAAGCAGGATCCAAGAGGCCGGCGGCCGAGTTATATACTGGGAAGGTGCTCGAGTTCTCGGCGTCCTCGCCATGTCTAGAGCCATCGGTACGTAAGAACCTAGCTATCTCCACATTTCTAAGTCAACAAAATTCACTGATGGCGCACGATAGCAGCATTTAACTACATGTAACTGACGCTTTTACACGCTTTTCAGGTGATTATTATTTAAAGCCATACGTTAGTTGTGAACCAGAGGTGACGATAACCGATCGGACGGCTGATGATGACTGCTTGATTCTTGCGAGTGATGGACTATGGGACGTGGTGTCAAACGAGACCGCTTGTGGAGTGGCTAAGATGTGTCTGAAGGGGAAGGCACAGGCGGTGAGCACTTCCTCGTCGTCGTCGTCGTCTCAACCGGGGAATGGCGGCGGCGTTAAAAATTCCGACGAGGCGTGCTCGGACGCGTCGTTGCTGTTGACGAAGCTGGCTTTGGCCAGACGGAGTGCTGACAACGTGAGCGTGGTTGTGATCGATCTGAGTAATAACACGTAGGTATGGAAAGATCTGACCCATCACCTTTGTTAATTGTTTTGTTTTCATGGTATTCTTGATGTTGTTGTTGTTGTTGTATTTGTATGCTAACGTTTTTTAAGTCAAAACAAAAATGTAAATATATTTTCTTATTTGGTAAGTCTGAAAATACGTAGCAACCTAAAAAGAGATGAAAAATAGCAATGAGAATTTCATTTCACCCCTATAAAAAGCAAAATTGTTTGCATTTCTTTTTTGGCTACAAAAAGGAATACAGTGAGAATTGTTTGCATTTTGTTCACTTTCTACTTTATGACTCGTTATTTACAGGTGTTATTAATTATCCTTAAAAATCAATTTCAAAGAGAGAGAGAGAGATCTGGACTGGTGTGGGTTCTTTCATGTGATATACGGAGCGAAGGAATAAGGAAAGATTGCTACTGCAGTGCCTTAACAAAATACTTGCAAAGTTTGTTGTCCAACCTTAGTTACCTCTTAGCACAAAATTAGTACGTTTGTTTGGTAGGAAACTGACACAGGCATATGCGTCGCATCAAGTCAAATTTTAATATTGAGATTTGAGCAATGAGTCTGCAATACTTGTTTTTTCATTTGAACGATTAACAGTTATTGATTAAAAAAAAATTGAAAATGAAAAAAATACATATATCACAAATATCTCAGTTTTCAGTAATATAGTTAGATTAGATAGATTCCTTCAAAAAAATAGAACTAGGAATCACGAAGCAACACTCTTGCGTTAGGCCATCTCAAACAGTTGATCTAAAATAACACAATATTCAAATTATAGTGCTATTTAACTCAAAAATTTCATTCTAACTTCAAAACATCTAAAATAATATTTTATTAAAGAGATGCTCTATATTTAGAGTATCATCGTAGCTGTATATAAATTTTTTATAATATTTTCTCTTTTTCTTTCTTTTCTTCCTTTCTCCTTTTTATTATTCTCAAAAAAAAATAATACAAAAAGAATGCAAAATAATATTTAAAAGAAGTAGTTAAAAATACAAAAAATCTGTTGTAATGTGTATTGAAAAAGTGAGTAACTAGAAAATATTTTTTGAGTAGTTAAAATAACTTTTATTGTTGGAGATGCTTTTAGACCATCTCCAACAGATGATCTAAAGGACAAAAAATCTTCAAATTGAAGCTATTTAACTCAAAAATTCTATTCTGACAGATTATCTTCATAATATCTAAAATAAAATTTTGCTACAGCAATGCTCTATATTATAAAGTATCACTGTAGAGATATGTAAAATTTTTTTATAATATTTATCTTTCTTCCTCTCATTTTCTCCATTCTCTCCCTTTAGGAATGAAAAATAATATTTAAAATGAGTAATTAAAAATATAACAAATATGTTGGACTGTATATTAAAAAATTGAGTAGTTAAATAAAAAATGTTACCTTTTTGAGTAGTTAAAATATCTTTTGTTGATCATTCACGACATTGAGTTGTGCCACATTTAAATTTATTTATTTTTTGGATGGAATTATAATTCTCAAAAATGTCAAAAATAAATTAAAAAAAATTCACAACTAGAATGTTCTTGGTATCATGCCCTTAAATCTCTATATACACTGGCAGCCCAAGGTATACTGGGCCCTAGAAAAAAAATTTTATATGGGGCTTTGTTAATATTTTGTTTAATTTTATTTTTTATTTTTTGAAATAAAAAAATTTGATTAAGTGTTTATATGCAAGTTTTGACAATAAATCCTTTTCAATAGATAGTATAGTTAATTCATTTAATCTTAATTAATTTATTTAATGATAAAATATGTGAGTAAAGAATAATTTTAATGCAACAAAAAATCATTCTTTATCTACGAGTTATGTGCATGTATGAAGTACAAAACTTTGATAACGCATACTTTAAGCATAAATTATTTGGACTGAAAATTTATATTAACATAAAAAAAGAATCAATTTTATAAATTTTCACCACAAGAACTAATGTCTATAAATTTTTTATGTGAGTGAAAGGGATACAATTATAAACACACCCAAAAAAATTAGAAAAACTTAAATAAAAGCTCTCAAAGAGTGAGTAAGTTTAAACTTAACAAATTAGATATTGAATTGTACTACTAAAATTTGGGCCTTAAAAAATTTGAATTATATCTAAAATATAATTATAACAAAAACAAAATAAGCCTATTGTACTAAGGGGCAGTTTGGTAAGGGGATATGGGGACTTAACAAGATGGGTTTGGGAAAAATAGTCTAAAGGACCCTCAAATCCCATATTTCGATTAAAAATTCAATCACGGGTTTTGAAACTCAGCCTGTAGCTGGCCATGATCATGTGTTTCGTCAAACTTAGGGAGGGGGTGAATTTGGGAAGATGAGTAAAGAGTTAAGGATGCAAAAGACAGTTGTACCTCTTAACATGTGTATGCATTGAATTGATCAAGGATAAAATAGTCATTTATATGACAAATAGTTGTTAATAATTATAATATATTCATAGATCCTATATATTTATGTGTTGCATATCAAATATGGGTGTAGATCGAATTGAATGTTAAATTCTATCTTTATAAAGAGAGGAGTTTGAGTTTGGAAGGGTTTGGAGAAGTCAATCTAAACCTCTTTCCAAAATTTATTCAAACAAGCCATAAAGGGATAAATTTTATGGAGGCTCTTCAAAATTTAGGCTTAATTAAGTAGAGAATAATTTTGGACTTAAACAAATTAAATATTGATTTAAATTTTTTAAATTTGGACTTTAAAAATTTGGATCATATCTAGACAAAAAAAGTTAGGGCCTATTATTATAAAGGAAAAATACTTATACTCTTTGGAGCCTCTAAATTTGGGTCCTAGACAAGCACCTCTGTCTAGAACTTGGGCTGTGACTCTCTCAAGTTACATAGAAAGCCGAAAAGCCATGGGGGTTAATGAGGCCCAATAGCATAGTTTTAAAACCTGACCCACCTCGGGAGATATATTGGATTAATGGGTTATTGGTTCAACTATCGGGTCATTGGGTCATTGGTTCAATCAGTAATATAATAAAAAAATAAAAAATAAATATTAATTATAATAAAAAAGATAAAAAATCATAATAATTATGAAAATATCATATTCAATGGCCAATCTCTAGTTATAAGAACATCTCTAACCTTAATTCAAATTTAGACTCAAATTTAAATTTGAGTAAAAAAAGTCTAAAAAACTTGTTCTAACTCTTACTCAAACTTATAATAAATCAAAGGAGACTTTTTTTTATTCAAATTAAGGGAAACTCAAATCTATAATGGTAAGATTTCACCATCTTTAAAAGATTTAATGTTCATCTTTATTCTCATTTAATTTTGGGTTTGTTCTCATTTAAATTTAAATTTTTCATTCTTTAAATTTAAGTTTATCTATTAAAGTCATTTGTATCAAATTAAGTTTTTTACTCAAATATTAACTTAAATTTGAGTAAAAATTTCAGTTAGGATTGAGAATGTTCTAACAGAAACAGATGTCGTACAAATCAAAGTGAAGCAAGCGAAATGGAGCAAAAGACAGACGAAAAAAAAAACCTTTCGACGGAAAGAACTTAATCAGCCGTCAATTTTCAACAGACCTGCAATCAAAATTTTGAAAATACAAAGAGGACTCAACTACACTGATCTATTGTCCAAAATAAAAGGCTACACTGATCTAAAATTTAGAGCTGAAATGCGTAAAGAAAATCAAAATCACAAAAAAAAAAAAAAAAAGAACAAGCAATTGAAATTGATGATGTACAAAATGACTTTGCACATCATCTGTCAAGTGATTGAAAATTAATGCAGTAATTTAAAATAGAGTTGGAGGAGACGAGATTTATAATGGTTCGGTCAACGTGACCTACGTCTACTTTTGAATGGCCTTGGTCGCCTGGTATTTTATTAGTTCATGAGTATAGGAAGCAGAGAATAAAAACTTAGAAAAAGAGGAGAAAGTCGTGCTCAACAGAGTGAGATTTGTCCCCCAAGTGTTAGTGGGACTTACAATTTATAGTCGCCCTCCTAACAAATTTGGACAAGATATTAGTAAGTAGTTGACTAATTTGTTATATTTGGCGAGTTTTTCTCAACGTGCTAAGCAGTTGCGGTGCTCTTCATGAGATTCGGTCAAAGGATGAGGTGGGGTGTTGACCATTTTCAGGGCAGAAAGGATAGGACTTTGAATGACATTGCTTGCTCCCTTAGCTCCTTGAGCTTCTGAGCTTGACCGGGTTGACCACACTGATGAGCTTGACCGGGTTGAGCTGATGAGCTTGATTGGGTTGGGCACACTGGACTAGATTCGCTGGATCTCTTGGAATCGGACTATAAACTTGAATTGGGCTTATAACATGAGTTGGGCCTTTGGGCTTGACCCATCATTTGCCCTCCAATGCCTTGTGTCCAATAAAACTTAGAAAGGAGGGCATTCGATTAAGTTTGAATTTTCGACTGACCGACACAATTGGAAAAACCTCGAGAGGCCAAACCATCTGCTTCCAAGTCTTTTTTGGACTTTTTACAGAATCAAACACAGCCGCTATGAGTCTTGTAAGGCTCGCCGAGAGTTTCGATTTGATATATTATAAGCCTTATTTGGAGTAATGGAGCAGAAGTTACTGTCAAAATTTCGAGCAAAGAGCTGGGTGAGCAGTTTGGGCGAGCAAGCAACTTCGTGGCGAGCTGGGCAGATTTTTTTTTTTTTAAAACTTCGGGAGGTCAAAACATCTGTTTCTGGACCTTTTTTTGGACTTTTTACATCATCAATCACAGCCAAAAGCTGCAAAACATCTACTTCCAAGTCTTTTTTGGACTTTTTACAAAATCAAACACAGCCGCTGTGAGTCTTGTAAGGCTCGCCGAGAGTTTCAATTTGATATATTATAAGCCTTACTTGGAGTAACGGATCAGAAGTTACGGTCAAAATTTCGAGCAAAGAGCTAGGTGAGCAGTTTGGGCGAGCAGGCAACTTCGGGGCGAGCTGGGCAGAAATTTTTTTTTTTTAAACTTCGGGAGACCAAAACATCTGTTTCTGGACCTTTTTTTGGACTTTTTACACCATCAATCATAGCCAAAAGCTGTGAGTCTTGTAGGTCTCGTCGAGAGCTTCAATTTGATATATAATAAACTCCTGTTTACAGTTACAGAGTAAAATTTACGATCAAAACTTCGAGCAGGCAGTTAGGCTCGCGTTTTGGGCGAGTAGACAATGTTCTGGGCGAGATGGGTAGCAACTTGTGTCCAATAGCTTTTTGGCGACCCGAGAGAGAGCCGCTCAACTGGAGATAAGCTGTCTGTTTGAGAATAGTGTAGAGGCCAAACTTTTTGGACGATCCGCGAAAGAGCCGCTAAGCTGGAGATAAGCTGCCTGTTTGAGAACAGTGCAGAGGCAGGTCAAGCTTCTGGTGATTTGCGAGATGATTCACCTTTCCTAGACCTATTGATTTCCTCAGCATTCATATATTTTTGAACATTTGTCAATAGTTCTGACATGCTCTTTGGTGGTCACTTTATTACTGAAAAAAGGAATCTGGATGAGTAGAGGCCTTCCAAAAAGGCAGTCATGGTGACTTTGTCATTGGGCTCCTCGATTTGGAAGACCTCCTCGTTAAAACGAGTGAGGTAACTCCTCAGATTCTCGTCTCTGTCCTGTTTTATGTTGAGCATATGGATGACAGGCTTTTGCTGGCGGCATCTACCAATGAACTATGCCACAAATAATCTACTCAGTTCGGCGAAGGAGCCTATGGAGGCTGGGGTGAGTTTGGCGAACCATTGTCACGCTGATCCTTTCAAAGTAGTTGGGAATGCCCTACACATAATTTCATCAGGGATGTTATGCAGTTGCATTAGGGTCTTGTAGGTTTCGAGGTGATCAAGTGGATCATTCGTTCCGTCAAAGGTCTCCACGGATGACATTTTAAACTTTTGAGGGAGTGGGTAGTTCGCCACGTCAGGTTTAAAAGGCGTGTCTGTCCGCCTTATGAGGTAGTCCACTGTCTCGGGTTCTTGTGCCTTCATGGCGTTGAAGACGTCATCCAGTTGATTTTGTACTTCCTTAATTTTCTCGTCCTAGTGATTGGGGGCTCCTCTGGAATAATCATGAAAATGACTCCCATGTTCCATGCTTTGGTTTTCGTCATCATCTTTTTGAGATGAGGGTCTTTACCATGGAAAATTAGAGGAGCTAGAGGAGGAGCTAGAGGTCTCTCATAACGGGCTCCCCTATGTGGGGCGCCTAAAGAGACTCCAAAAGGGGCGCCCAGACCTGCATGGGTGCCCAAATGGGGGAGCAGCAAGTTGTGGAGCTCCTTGATGTCTAGGGCATGGAGCTTCCTGATGCCCAGGGCGTGGAGCTCTCTGATGCCTAGGGGCGTGCAGCTCCTAGATGCCCAGGGCGTGCAGCGTCTTGATGTCCAGGGCATGAAGCTCCTTGATGCGTAGGGCGTGCAGCTCCTTGATGCCCAAGGCGTGCATGAATTGCAGAATCTGTTGGTTTTGGGCCACCAGCTACTGCATGGTCTCTAACATTTGTTGAGAATTTGAAACTGAAACATTTGGGATAGGGTTGGTATGTGGAGGAACAACCTCCTCCTCTCGTTGTGGATTATCCTCAGGTTGATTCATGGATCTAATGGTAATCGCCATAGGTTCAACAGAGGGAGTGTTTAAAAGTGAAAATTTAGTTGTTCCCATAGACGGAGCCAAACTGATAATGCACAAAATGACTTTGCACACCACATGTCAAGTAATTGAAAATAAATGCAGTAATTTAAAGTAAAAAGAGTTGGAGGACACGATATTTATAGTGGTTCGGTCAACGTGACCTACGTTCACTTTTGAATGGCCTTGGTCGCCTGGTACTTTATTAGCTCATGGATATAGGGAGCAGAGAATACAAACTTAGAAAGAGATGAGAGTCGTGCTCAACAGAGTGAGATCTGCCCTTCAAGTGCTGGTGGGACTTAGAATTTATAGCCGCTCTCCTAATAGATTTGAGCAAGATATTAGTAAGTAGTTGGCTAGTTTGTTGGATTTGACGAGTTCTTCTCAATATGTTAGGCAGTTGTGGTGTTCTTCATGAGATTCGGTCAAAGGATGAGGTGGGGTTATGACCATCTCCAGGGCAGCGAGGATAGGGTTTTGGATGACCTATTTGCTCACTTAGCTCCTTAAGCTGCTGAGTTTGACCGGGTTAGCCACACTGGACTGGATTCGCTAAATCTCTTGGAGTCAGACTATAAACTTGAACTAGACTTATAACATGAGATGAGCTTTGGGCTTGGCCCATTAGAAATTATAGCACAAATTACCTCATATGGTTAAAGCCCCAAATATTTAACCCGGCGGGGAAGCTTCTCACTTCTCAGTTTTGAATTTCGATCTCCATGTGAGAGAGAGCCTAAGGGCTGAGATTGAGGACCGGAAGTCGTCGAGGCAGAGGCAGAGGCGAGGCGCAAGAGAAGAATTGAAGAGGTGCAAAGGAATTAGGGCAAAAATGGCCTAAAAATTTGGACTTTATACATTTTTAATGACCCATCCGGTTTGTTAAAACCCGTCTGAGTTAAACGGTTTTTTAAAAAACTGCCTGGTTCAGCTGATTATAACTGGTTTTTGTGCACGAACGATCTAATGCAGTAACCGACCCATTTTGGTGTCTAGTTCACTGGGTCAACCTGCCAAGCCGGGTTTTAAAACAGTGGCTGGTAGTCTACATTTATGCATTCCCTTTCCTTTTGACGTGTAGAGGATTAAAGCTTCAAGAATTAGCCACAAAACCAACAGATTGGTAATTGCAATGAAATGCCTTCTTAGTTATTTTTTCTCTCAAGAGAGCTATGAACAAGGTAAATTAGCATGTTCAAAATTTTAGCAGTAGAAAAAATTACGTGGAGGGTGTCTATTTTGTGCGTGTGCGTGTGCACATGCATTTCTTTTCATTGGTAGTAGGATTGAAAGAGTTAGAAGTATATAAACTCAAAAAAAGAAAGAAAGAGAGAAAGAAAGAAAACAAACGAGCGGTTGGACTTGGGGGTGCATAGTTATTGCTGTTGCATTTCCTCATTTATTCCCCCTATTTTTTCAAGTGGTTTGGAAGTGCAACTGCATAGAATTTCCTGGGTGCTTGGAAGGTACATGGAAATAAGCAAATCCCAAAGTGGGCACAATTTGGTGCAGGGGTTAAGAAATGGAAAACATTGTAAAAAATGAGAAGACAGGTATTTCATCCATGTAATGGGACAGCAGCACAGATCCAGAAGCAGCTTGGAATTGATTACACATTACACACAATGTCATCCAGAACACCAATTAGACACAAAAAACAGTTGCACACAAGATGAAGAGGAACGGAATAGAACCTTTACCAAGATGCTCTTAACAACCCATCCTGTGATGCCAAAGCAGTAAACAATTTTTATTTCCAATGTAACTGTTACGTTTGCTTGACCTCTGCTTCATGTCCATCACTCTTCAGTGCCTTCAATTTTCTGT
This sequence comes from Ilex paraguariensis, assembly GCA_963454935.2. Taxonomy (NCBI): domain Eukaryota; kingdom Viridiplantae; phylum Streptophyta; class Magnoliopsida; order Aquifoliales; family Aquifoliaceae; genus Ilex; species Ilex paraguariensis. The sequence goes on along the minus strand of CAUOFW020001203.1, from coordinate 201,768 downwards.
AACCCTTGTCAGTGCCGAATATCCTGGCAGACAGAAGTAATTGGCCATCGTTATCCATCAGACAGCTGCATTTACTATATTTAGCATCAAATCAGAGCACCAAAAGCAAGCTATAATTCTCAAAAACACCATATCTGGTTTGCTTCTTAAACATCATCAGTAAACAATTTGGATTATAAAGTTAACCAGAATCAAAACAAGGCAACGATGCCAACCATTAAAAAGCCTGCCACAAACAAATATGTCACCAACTTTTCCATCAGAGCCCAGAACAATAGATAAAGGCGTGAAGCAGGCAAGCTGTAGTCATGATCCATTAACATGGACAAAAACCCCATAACTGTCATTCTATACTATCCCCTACTGCAAGTTTTATTCGTTGCAGATCTTTGATATTCACATCATAATACAATTCATAATTATAAATTCTTCATGTACTGCATTTTGAGGGTTTTTTTTTAGTGTGTAGGATTTTTTTTTTTTTGGTTGGGGGAGAGAGACGGCGGG
>CAUOFW020001203.1:148582-199892 GCA_963454935.2 Ilex paraguariensis | reverse complement strand
GGGGGGGTGGGTTCTAGGGGATTCCTTGTACTAGCTTTTCATGGTGACAGAAATATTTTAAGAGTATTCCGCATAACCTTTGTATGACTGGGTTCAAATCAGATTCATCAGTCTTGAACAGCCCAAACTGCCCAATGTTGCTTCAATCAAAAAAATAAAACCAGCCCAATGTAGCAGATCGGCCATGACTGCGATTACCTGGTTGTGCAAGCAACCAATCCTAGACACACCATATGGCAAATAACTTGAGGAATCCAACAAGACCAAATAGATAGAGAATTGGCTTGATTTGACAGGGTAAACCCAATGCTTGATTGCACTTAAGTTTGAGGCATTAACAACAGCAAATCCAAGCAAATGTACTATTATGTACACATGTTACAATAGCAATGATAGGTCATATTCATTTTTCCATGTTCAATGACAAAAGGTCAATATTGCAAAGGAAAATTTTAAAACAAAGATCCTGATATCACAAACCACATTTGAGACCATAACCTTTTTTGCAGAGTTTTTTTAGTGGATTGATCCTAGGAGAAGTATGGGTATTGAGTAAACCATCTCCCTTTATCAAATGTTTTGACATTGACTTAAGAGTTGCACAACGGCATTCAAAATAGTCAGACTGATTTAACATGGCTATTTATGTTCATCCTTTTATAGTCCCCTGGGTCATACTAGACATTTTTGTCCTAATAAATGCAGCTTCATCATGGAAACTGCAGCTGCAATATGGGAGCAGGGGAGGTTTTAATTACGACATCTGTCCCTAATGCACAATTCCTGGCTGAGAAACACAAAGGGCAAATTACTCTAGTACGGATAGTAACCATACAAAACCAGAAAATTATGCTTTAACCATCGTATGACAAGACCTTACCAGTCCATGTAAACAAAAGTAGAGGAATAGTTGCCAGACTTGGTATACAACAGTCTGTGATGGTAGTCATGAAAATCAGCGCTACAAGATTCAAACAAATCTCAGGTGGATAATATGGACAAAAAAGGGAGGGCCAGAGACTGCTAAGCAACGAGCAAAAAGAATGTTTTTACTAACCCGCCATAAAAAGGCAAGAAGTTTGATAGGCTCCATGGGAAATGGTAACCACAATGTGCCTCAACCGTCTCCAGGACTCTAAGTACCATCCATAACCAGAGAGTTATTAGATGGGGCCCAGTGATGGCAGGACCAACAATCGTAGCAAATCCAAGGAAGAGTATTTCAGCTGGGTGAGCATATTCAGAAGTCAGGCCAAATGGTGTTGCATACCTATGGATATGTCATGAGCCAATTAATACACACCAAAACCAAGATAAATAAGATGCTCAATAAAATTTATAAAAGCACTTAATGCTTTGCCCTTACTCATGATGAACACTGTGGACATGCTTGTACAGCCATTTTGTATGTAAAATCCTGTGGCCCCAATAGAATACAAAATCCTCCAGGATGAAGTAGAATAAAAGCTGTGTAGAAATCACTGTCCTGCACAACCAAAAGGTTTCATTAATCAATCTACAAAAAAAAAATAATACGCGTTTGTGTTCTGCTATGTAATTTGCAGAAATGAACAATATTTTGACGGAGTTGGAGGATCCAAGCATATAGATATAATGGAGTATCGCATACAACAATGTCTAGATAATTAAGCTTTAGTGCATAAAGAACCTGAAAATACCAGGACGGCAAGGGGAGACTACTTTTCATGCCCATTGATCTAAAGACAGGATACGAAAGAATCATAACTGGCAAATTGACACATAGATGATACAGCACAAGGCGCATGATACATTTCTCCTGAGCTGCAGGGGAGTTATTTTTAGTCTGCACAGAACAGGAAATCAATGATACTAATAAATTTAAATCAAGCAAGACAAGGCCAAACAAGTAACATACGTCAGAGAAAATGATATAGCATCAACAAAGATGGCAAATTAGCTGTCATTATTTAATAAGTATGAGAAGCTTAATGGACTTAATCTGCACATATAAAAAAACTTTTTCACACTTAAAACATGTCAACAACTTTCATCGTCACACTTCAGCATTGCCTTTTATGCCCTTATCACTGAGGTTCCAGTATTTTATAAAAACTAAGTTTACCAGCACTAAAGGATCTGGTATCCGACGGTGACAGAATGTTCCTGTACCAAGAGGCAAAAGTCCTCTCATCACTTTGCTCTTCTCAATACCCACACATTCGGCTGTATCAACACTCTACGTCAGACCCCAATAACATTCCCAAATTCCCCTCCACGACCCAGCTAATTAGGCCACAACTGCTTAGTTAATAAGGCTTAGTTGAACAGCTTAACCTCCTAATATTTACAAGTGACTTCTTCAGACGATATTGAAATTCCTCCCAATCCACCAGACGGTATTGAAATTCCTCATCAAGATGTCCCCTTAAGAAGATGCTCTGAGGTTTCAAGAGTTCCTCCACTCTTAATTCTCAATACCAGGATAGCAAAGATGCATGCGAAGTACGATGGCACAAACAAATGTATCAAATCTTAGTCCTTCATTAGTTCTTTCTGATTTTAAAATAATTCAATTCTTAGTCTGAATAAGTCATAATGCAGGTATAGTAACTGCCTCATTTTGCAATGTTCAACTTAAATATCATCATAAATTCAACTGGAAGAGCGGAAAATAACATCCTGGCATCAAGCTCATGTTCAGCTTGATTTGCAGTGAGTTCTGACTCACCAACAGGACATAATTTCCGGCATCATGAAGGAGCATCTGCAGAGAGGTCTCACGAACCGGATATACAGTATTGCATCATAAATAAGGTTCTTAAAGAATTAGTTTGTGATGTATACCCCACAAGACTAAAGCCAAAAAACATGTGTACTGAAAATACTTTAACATCAAACCAAAATTGCGGAATGGTTCATGAACTTTGTAAACTCTCGTCATTTGGAAAAAGAAGCAGTCATCAATGACATAAAAGGAAAAACTCTCTCAACAGAATGGCAATCCACATCACATGGTATACCTGATACAAAATCTTCAGCTTAGACCATCACACTGTGTACCGAAAGTATTTGAGAACTCATAACACAGTAATTATAAAATTCTAATTGAAGAAACTATTACTTATATTCAAATTTAGCTAAAAAGTCAATAGAGTAAACCTGAATTTTATACTTGCTCAGCCATCCTGCCCTTTCAAAATAGATAAATGGAAGGCCCGAGAAGAAAAAGACACTTTCATGAAGAAAGAAACTTCCGAGACATGCCAGTTGAAAGTCACTAAAATGAGTGATCAGATACTGCGCCACAAACAAATACAAATATCAAAATAAGCCAACATAGAGAAATAAACAAAATTGTTGATCATGTGAGGAAATAATATCAATTCTAAACCACCAGATGATCAGAAAGAAGTTGACAGATAGCTTCCTTCCTTTTCCACTAGAAAAGTGATAAATTAATAATTCCTAGCCCCAAAGTACAGGTTTTCTAGAGTTTGGCATCATAACCAGTTCTCACAGAATGAGTGTCCAAAGTCCAAACTCTACAGTGTGGCATTTCGCAATTCTAAAATGATGGGAGTTTCTACTTGAAGACACTGGGCCCTGGCCAATATTATGCCTGTTTTCTCATAAGAGTGAATTGTGATTTATGGCTAATGATTACGGCATCTCACAAGTTCATCACTGAGAGATCCACTAGATTCTAAGTATTGATCATCAGCTTCACTGCTTGCACACAGTACAACTAGCATAATTAATTTTTCAACATCTCCATAACGGTTTTCATCTTCTGGCGAATCCCACAGAAACATGTCCACTTTCCTTTGTAATTTTATAATTTTATAGAACCGCAGAACCTCAGCCAATATCGAGATTCAACAACGATCTAAAATACCATACTTCATGATGAACTACCATGACGCTACTGATTGATTCATATCCACAGTCATAAATTAAACACAATGCCTCCTCATTTTAGGTAGCTTCTTGAACCACCACAAGATTGACTTCAAAAACTATAAAATAATTGAACTAAACAAAACAAAGAATCATACCACCCATTCGCATTTTGTCATTTGTTTTTTGCCTAATCTCAAATCATAATGTATATTGCATCAGAAGAGGAAATTGTGAGCAGTAGCAAATTGGGGCTCATAGCTGAACGCCATTCTCACAAACGCAGCGGATAGAAGCAATGCTGTAAGTCGGCATTTCCATCTATCTATCTATGTGGTCAACAGAGACATACAATGTGTGTTTATGCATGCGTACTCACTGATTTTGGAATTTCGAAGAAATCAAACACGCAAATGCTCAAATGTGGTAGCAGAAACATCGAGCAAATAGATCAAATCTAGATGGTTAAAGAATTTCTCGAATGTCGGCGAGCGAAAGGCAATCAATCCAATAGTAATTTAAGCAGTAGAAATCAATACCGTCCAAGCAGTTTCGAAGATCGAAGCCATGAGAATCGGCAAGAATAAGCTAATCTCCGGCAATAGCAAAGATATTTGAGAGAGAGAGAAACTAGAAGAAGAAGCGGCCACTAGAAGACAGTGTCCGTGTGCGTGTGCGTGTGCGTGTGTGTTGGAGGAGCACTAAGGAGATCGAGAGCAAGGGACCCATGAGAGGAGTCGAGACACTCTGTCACACGAATGTGAGCCGGTGGCCCTTATTTATATGCAATCACACGCATGACAACGTCACCAGTTGGGACCTTAGCTGGTTCTACCGGATTAAGGGGATTAAGGGTTATTGTGTGCTTTCCCATTGACGGTGATAATTCTGATCGAAAAATGAAAAATAGATACTGGTAATGAAATATGCTACTATGGGACTTGAACGGGCTGATAAATTTTGATCATTATTTAATAATTAGATTTAAACACGTGGCATGTTGCATGTACTGAAAAGTATTATTTAGAATGATTCTACTACGACATAGCAGATAGCTAGGTTATTCCGGCCGAGCTAAAATTGGTCTGACTTAGTAAAGGATAAACATTGACCGAGCAGATACCTAGACTATCCCGGCTGAGCTAAAATTGGTCCGACCTAGTAGAGGATAAAACTTCACCAAACAGACAGTTAGGTTGTCTCGGCCGAGCAGAGGATAAGATCCGACCAAGTTGCCATCAAATAACAACTGAGCTGATCAGAATGCTCAGAAAGAAAGGAATGAACTCGGTCTTCGTCACGACCGAGCTGTTTAAAATAGTAACGTGGTGCTAAAAAAATGACTACAATTCAGGGATTCTGGTTAAACGAGTGGGCATGATCATAGGCTCAGTAGAAGGAATTGCAGGAGAGATCTTAACAATTTCGTGAACAGAATCACCTGATTAAGGGAAGGTGTACTACCTTAAATCAAAAATCATGGAAATCTTAACTAAAAAAGACTCTATAAAAGGCATTAGGAGTCAAGGTGAAAGATACGCTGAACTCTCCTTATCTTCTTACAATTGTCTCAGTTTCATTATTGACTTAAGAATCGGAGTAACTTCGATCGAAGCACTTCGATCTTAGGTAGTTTGTTCGTTTTGTAGGAAGTAAAGACTGAGAGATCAAGTTCAGAGCTCACTCTTATCATAAACTTTCATTCTTTATTCTTGTAAGACGTATCCTCAATTTTTATCCCTTACATTTTGGCGTCGTCGGTGGGAAACGATAATCAAGTTTCCCTGAATTACAAAAATATGAGTACTTCAACAATCTTATTTTGATATTGTAACGGGCATTTGTTGATGGGTCAGTAAGTGCAACAATAAACTGCACAAGAATAGCGTACAGAGCTATTTATGTAAACAACACAAGGATTTGATCATTTTGTGTGAGTATGAATAAAAAAAAAGGAAGCAATTCGTCCCCAGCAATAGTGTGCCACCATGCACAGTGGCTGTTGGCCTAATAAAATAGGCTTGTGGAGCAAGGAGTAATATTAGTCATACACTACAATTGAAGAGGAAACCACAGAACCCTTTACTTGGGTCCCATGCGTTCAACACCAAGTGATGAGAAATTCAACCATAGAGGTCAACCAGCGAGAATTGAACGATATATCAAAGTGCACCACTCAATTCGCGGTAGGCAAGACCTACATGGATAAAGATAAACTCTCTAAGAATCCAACTGCACGTGATCTCATTGGCATATTCTCACACATTTTTTTCTCATTTGGAGGAATCATCAATCAGGTTATTTTGTTCCTTCTTTTAAATAATTTTTGTTACTTATTATATATTGGGTTAACGTTCTTAGAGTAGCGTACACTGGATATGGACTTAAAGAAGGGTGATTCCTAACAATGATTATCCATCTTGGAATTTATCAATCAGGAAAAACATGGTTGTATAACTTATCACTATGCACCTAATCAGTCCGACCATTATTTAGTTAATCTATTATGTTCCTATTTGGTATGTGGACCCATAGGAAAAAATTGACTACTTATCTCTCGAATTAAAAAAAAATGTTAACACATTATACTCACATAGGGATCATAGAGAAGCCATCGGTGTCCGACTCTATAATGTCGATTTCTTTGAATATGATATTATGCCTTTAGGGTGACATTGAATACAAGCATAGAATTGTTTAGTCGTAAGTGACTCTACTAGAGACATGTCGAAAATAGTGGGACCAACCACAACCTACGTCTGTTATTAAAGTGCCCTTATGCCCATTAGTAGCGTCCATTTAATCATAAGACATATTGCCTTATCTCCCATATCTTGTTGGGTTAATTGTTTGATCATCTTTGAACTTTATGAAACAAAGTAGAATTATTTCATACAATGTAGAGTGAATGCAAAGAATTATTACAAAGATACTCACATCAACCTTCCCATACATGTCACCACCAGATTTATATTAGATAAAACATGAAACAATAGCAATTGAGCACTTCGCCAGTGAATTAAAAGAAATGAAACAAATCATGTGTTATTATTGTAATTGTATGGTTGGTCAGGAATTATATTCTCTGCAATATACTTAAGGGTTTGTATTACTAAGTTTATGTAGATAGATCATAGAAGTCTAGAGCTTCTTCACTCTCTTGGCATACACTTGTTTCTAACATTTTATTGTGAAAGGAAAAGCTATTTATATTGACTCGGGTTCAATATCAAAGAAAAGAAGCTATTTCTACGACGCTTGATATTTCTATGCAAATTCAATTATCAAGATGNCCAAAAAATCAAAGGACTCATCAACCCGAGTAGAAGTTAATAAGGACGCTTGTGCTAAGGAAAACCCATGGAGAGCATTTCTCGAAAGATCAAGTTTTCAATGACACCGTGGGCAAAGAATTTCATCGAGCTCTCACCAATAAGTGGTCAGTCTATCGCAGGGGATCACAAGGAAAAGAGCACACCGCTAGAGTTCACTCTCTTTGCAAGAGAATTATTCAAGTATATTGTCGAACATCAGTAATGCATCAAGTGGAACACCATCAACAACCTGACAAAGAATAATGTCACCATATCATCAAGAATGCCCCCTAGCTGTTGAAATCCAGCTCTCAGTCTACAACTTGACCACTATAAGGTGGCAAGGCTACATGCACACGATAAAGGGCTGAGTATGGACCAAGCGAAACAGAACTTCACAATTTATTCCTGCTCTTACCATAGTTCTTTCCATGTGGTGGAATACTATATATAGGGCACATGTAGATCCAAAATGAGCCTTGGGAGACAGCTTNATTTATTCCTGCTCTTACCAAAGTTCTTTCCATGTGGTGGAATACTATATATAGGGCACATGTAGATCCAAAATGAGCCTTGGGAGACAGCTTGAAAATTCCTTGATGAAAGGAAAAGATCCAAAATAGTAACAAAATCCATAGTACTTCATCAACACGAATCACAGCTAGGCATTAAAAAGTCAAACATTGCATGTGTCCCCGCAATATAGTAAGTCCAGGTCGAAGAAGGTGTGGGATGTACCAAGTGCACCTTCCCTCAAGTCAATACGTTAATTGATAGAAACTACAAGCCAAAATAAGAATTGACATCCTTTTATAAATGATATGCCTAAGCTCTTGAGCTGGGATTATTGATGCTGTATCACTTCAAGGGAGTGCCTCCCATATACATACATGATTGAGTTTTTGAGTTGCACCTTCAGCGGAGTACCTCCCGCAAGTGAAAAAGATTGGAATTTAGAGCTAATCTTTTTGTGGAGTACCTACAACGGGAAAGATGCCTAATAGCGGAGTACCTCCCGCAAAAGAATAAGATTGAGCTTCAGAGCTAATCTTTTTGTAGAGTATCTACCACAGGAAAGATGTCTAACGGTGGAGTACCTCTTGCGAGTAAATAAGATTGAGCCATAAAACTAATTNAGATTATTTACTACTATGAATTGCTATTCATGGACGAATGTTTAGCATGCAAGAGGTCTTCTTCATCCATGCTTCACGTGAGTAAAATGTCTTGATGGATATGTGCTCACATGTTATTCAATATACTTTGAGATNCGAGTAAATAAGATTGAGCCATAAAACTAATTTTTGTGGAGTACCTGCCACATCAAAGCCCCGAGAAGACTCGAGCATAGGTCAACATATTGCTAAGGTAGAGAGGAAAAAATCCTGACAGAGGCAAGGACCTAGCTCAGGTGCATCCATCCGATCAAATTTAGGCCCATGGCTAGGCACGACGGTGTAAGCCATATGGGTAAAGTTTGAAGACCAATTAGATCGGCGGATCTGTGCAAGGGTGACAATAAGTGACCAAGAATTGATGCTCGAACCCTTCAACGAGGCAGGTCCTCTTGGCTAGGGGAAGGGGGCACAAAAAATGCCTTTTTATGAGGAGCAATGCAAGGCAATTAATGAAAGAAAGGATTGTAAACAGAGAATATCTCCTAGTGTGCCACATGAAAAATATTCTATGGGGGCAAATGAACGGGTCAATAAATTTTGATCATTATTTAACAATTAGATTTGGACACGTGGCAAGTTGCATGTACTGAAAAGTATTATTTAGAACGACTCTACTACGATCGAGCAGATAGCTAGGCTATCTTGGCCGAGCTAAAATTGGTCTGACCTAATAAAGGATAAACCTCGACCGAGCTAAAATTGGTCCGACCTAGTAGAGGATAAAACTCGACCCAACAGATAGTGAAGTTTTTCCAGCCGAGCAAAGGATGAGATCCGACCAAGTTGTCATCAAATAGCAACCGAGTTGATCAGAAAGCTCATAAAGGAAGGAATGAACTTGGTCCTCGTCACGACCAAGCTATTTAAAATAGTAACGTGGTGCTAAAAAGATGCCTACAATTCAGGCATTCTGGTTAAACAACTTTCTGAATAGAATCACCTGATTAGGGGAAGATGTACCACCATGAATCAAAAATCATGGAAACCCAAACTAAAAAAGACCCTACAAAAGGCATAAGGAGTCAAGGTGAAAATTACGCTAAACTCTCCTTGTCTTCTTGCAATTGTCTCAGTTTCATTATTGACTTAAGCATCAGAGTGCATTCGATCGAAGCACTTCGATCTTGGGCAGTTTGTTCGTTTTATAGGAATTAAAAATTGGAAGATCAAGTTCAGAGCTCACTCTTGTCAGAAACATTCATTCTTTATTCTTATAGGATGTATCCTCAATTTTTACCCCTTACAGGACTTGTCACTTTTCTAATGCCGATAGGCAAAAGTGTTGACCGGCAAGTATAAGCCACTAAGGCACGTGGGCCACGCTGAGGCAGCCACCAAGGCATTGCCAATCGACAGAGGTGTTGATCAATAGGAACTTTGATTGTCAATAAGCACTTTGTGGTTTGTATGCTTCTGTTGGACAAGCAAAGATTAACATAAGACCTAGATTTCTACAATGCTACATCAAATAACAAGTGGCAAATTTAGAAGCAAGAGTCTCAATCTAATTTTATCTCGAATTTTTAAGGTCTGGTGATGAAGTCTATCTTATCATAACTTAGAGTTCGAGGTCCTTTAAGATACAACTTCCTACCACTATAAATAGAGGTCTTCGGGTACTAGGTAAGACATTCAATCCCAGCATCCTCATTCTACATACTTTTCTTTGACTTGCAATAAGATTTATGTATAGGAGTCCCTTTGGCTGCCTCCAGTCATCGGTTTACTTAGGTGTTCTCTTATTTTATAGGTTAGTCAAGAGTTACTCACCACCCTCTCTATCCATACGAGGTGGTTACTCTTTGTGTAGATTTATTTTCGCACAATTTCCGTATGTGAGAAATGACTAAGTTTTCTTGCAACCTAAAAGCCTTGAACCATATCTGACGAGAGAACCAACAACCATTCAACTAGCCGTTTGACACTTACATTACCCTTAATCCTTGTAATTGCCTAGCAACGTGCTTCTCTGAGATGGGCAGAAGTTACTAGAAGAGCAACACATTCTCTGTCACAACCTACCGCCCTTGGTGAAGAGGAAGAGAACCAACTACTTAGGGTGCCTATTAGGAATTAATAATAAAAAAGATGGAGGAGCTAGAAGCCCTCAAACAAGGGCTCCTTCTCCACAGGGGCAATAAACTTTCTAGTTAGGTTATACATCCTACCTCGTCAAAGTGACCATCACAATGATCACTCACATTAGGCTCAATCCATCCGTCATAGGAGTAAGTTACTAACGAGGAATTGACCTATGATCAGCGTCAAGGAAGATACTCACCAAAATACACTATTTCTTAACTCTTTCCTAGGGACCTTTCACCTAGACGACATCCTTCTCGGCATATGGAGAGGGGGGCGAGTCACATAGGGAATATCGCCCCAGGGAACATAGAGAAAGGCACAAGAGCTTAACCCGTCATTCTCCACGAGATAACTAGTATGATGATTATGGAAGAAAAAAAATGTATGCACTTTGATTCAACCGCGAAGAAACTGACCATCCTCTCCATAATGTTGGCCAAGATGACCTTGTATACTCAGCTAGAGAGAGGGCGAAGCAGGCCTTGCTTAAGATGACCAAAATTCCTTTTATTCAGTCCATATGAGAAGTTGAGCCCCCACGTAAGTCCTCTCCCCCATCATTCGAGGTGTGTGATGGAAAGTTTGATCCCTTCATCCAAATTGGGGCCTTTACTAATAAGATGGCCCTTTGGATGAGCAATAAGGCGTTGATATGTAAGATGTTCTCCTCCAATTTGGGAAAATTAGCTCTTAAGTGGTTTCATGGGATACCTTTGAATTTAGTCTTCTCTTGGGAACAACTGGCTGTGGAATTCGTATCTTGATTCATATCCGATAGTCAAGAGACAATGACGATTGACACATTTTTGACATTACGCTAGAAACATGGTGAGACTCTCTGTGAGTACACCATAAAGTACTTGAAAACCTATACCGACATAGAAGAGTGCGACGAGAAGACCACCACTATTTTTTTTTGTTTGGGCCTATCCAAGGAAATCAAATAAAGAAAGCACCTTATCATATGGCCACCCTAGAGTATGTCATACTTACAAGAGCATATTAAGAGATATGCGATGGTGGACAATGAAAATAGACCAGTCTACCAAGTATCAAAGAAGCACTAGATTCAAGAAGACAACACTCCTAACCCACCAAGGAGAGACTTCTACCAACGAACCAACACTGTCTTCAAGGAGCCTATCTATCAAGCCTTGAACCAAATCAAAGACAAAGAGTATTTTAGGTGGCTACCTAAGATGATAGGAGATCCATCAAAGCAGGACCAAAACATCCATTATTCTTATCACAAGGACAAAGGCCACCAAATGGAGAATTACTGGGCACTTAAGCGACACATAGAAGAGTTGGTCAAGCAAGGCCACGTCTCTCGGTACATTGATAAGGAAATGACTGTCCAAGAGCAAGAAGAACAGTAAATCTAATCAGACTTGGCTTGAGGTGCAACCATAAATGTTGGTTATAGGTGCAACTAGGAAGGTTGGCTTGAGGNTGTCTGACGAGAGAACCAACAACCCTTCAACTAGCCGTTTGGCACTTACATTACCCTTAATCCTTGTAATTGCCTAGCAACGTGCTTCTTTGAGATGGGCAGAAGTTACTAGAAGAGCAACACATTCTCTGTCACAACCTACCGCCCTTGGTGAAGAGGAAGAGAACCAACTACTTAGGGTGCCTATTAGGAATTAATAATAAAAAAGATGGAGGAGCTAGAAGCCCTCAAACAAGGGCTCCTTCTCCACAGGGGCAATAAACTTTCTAGTTAGGTTATACATCCTACCTCGTCAAAGTGACCATCACAATGATCACTCACATTAGGCTCAATCCATCCGTCATAGGAGTAAGTTACTAACGAGGAATTGACCTATGATCAGCGTCAAGGAAGATACTCACCAAAATACACTATTTCTTAACTCTTTCATAGGGACCTTTCACCTAGACGACATCCTTCTCGGCATATGGAGAGGGGGGCGAGTCACATAGGGAATATCGCCCCAGGGAACATAGAGAAAGGCACAAGAGCTTAACCCGTCATTCTCCACGAGATAACTAGTATGATGATTATGGAAGAAAAAAAATGTATGCACTTTGATTCAACCGCGAAGAAACTGACCATCCTCTCCATAATGTTGGCCAAGATGACCTTGTATACTCAGCCAGAGAGAGGGCGAAGCAGGCCTTGCTTAAGATGACCAAAATTCCTTTTATTCAGTCCATATGAGAAGTTGAGCCCCCACGTAAGTCCTCTCCCCCATCATTCGAGGTGTGTGATGGAAAGTTTGATCCCTTCATCCAAATTGGGGCCTTTACTAATAAGATGGCCCTTTGGATGAGCAATAAGGCGTTGATATGTAAGATGTTCTCCTCCAATTTGGGAAAATTAGCTCTTAAGTGGTTTCATGGGATACCTTTGAATTTAGTCTTCTCTTGGGAACAACTGGCTGTGGAATTCGTATCTTGATTCATATCCGATAGTCAAGAGACAATGACGATTGACACATTTTTGACATTACGCTAGAAACATGGTGAGACTCTCTGTGAGTACACCATAAAGTACTTGAAAACCTATACCGACATAGAAGAGTGCGACGAGAAGACCACCACTATTTTTTTTTGTTTGGGCCTATCCAAGGAAATCAAATAAAGAAAGCACCTTATCATATGGCCACCCTAGAGTATGTCATACTTACAAGAGCATATTAAGAGATATGCGATGGTGGACAATGAAAATAGACCAGTCTACCAAGTATCAAAGAAGCACTAGATTCAAGAAGACAACACTCCTAACCCACCAAGGAGAGACTTCTACCAACGAACCAACATTGTCTTCAAGGAGCCTATCTATCAAGCCTTGAACCAAATCAAAGACAAAGAGTATTTTAGGTGGCTACCTAAGATGATAGGAGATCCATCAAAGCAGGACCGAAACATCCATTATTCTTATCACAAGGACAAAGGCCACCAAATGGAGAATTACTGGGCACTTAAGCGACACATAGAAGAGTTGGTCAAGCAAGGCCACGTCTCTCGGTACATTGATAAGGAAATGACTGTCCAAGAGCAAGAAGAACAGTAAATCTAATCAGACTTGGCTTGAGGTGCAACCATAAATGTTGGTTATAGGTGCAACTAGGAAGGTTGGCTTGAGGTGCAACCATAGAGGTTGATTGTAGGTGTAACCACAAGTTGGATAGGAGGTGGTGGGCCCCTATTCGACAACGCCTCCAGACATAACTATACCGACGTGACGGTGGCTCATTGTTAGATATAGTCTCAAGTGATGTGATGAGGCGGATAGACTATATAAATCAAAGAAAAATGTGGTCAGGAGCTTAAGGAGTTTGGCTTGAGGTGCAACGTCGGAGGTTGGCTTGAGGTGCAACCACGGAGGTCAGCTATAAGTGCAACCACAGAGGTCGGCTTGAGGTGGAACCACAAAGGTTAGCTTAAGATGAAACCATTGAANACGTGGTCAGGAGCTTAAGGAGTTTGGCTTGAGGTGCAACGTCGAAGGTTGGCTTGAGGTGCAACCACGGAGGTCAGCTATAAGTGAAACCACAGAGGTCGGCTTGAGGTGGAACCACAAAGGTTAGCTTAAGATGAAACCATTGAAGTCGGCTACAGGTGCAACCAGGGAGGTTGACTTAAAGTGCAACTANCCATCCGTCATAGGAGTAAGTTACTAACGAGGAATTGACCTATGATCAGCGTCAAGGAAGATACTCACCAAAATACACTATTTCTTAACTCTTTCCTAGGGACCTTTCACCTAGACGACATCCTTCTCGGCATATGGAGAGGGGGGCGAGTCNACAGAGGTTGACTTAAGGTACAACCATGGAGGTTGGCTGGAGGTGTAACCATGGAGGCTGCAATAATCACAAATAGAGGAACACTTAGAGTTGTGCAAAACAAAGTTTTCTTTTCTAATCAACGAGAACTAGAAACAAATGTATTTGATGACTTATCGAAATACAAAGATGTTGTTGTCTAAGCTAAAAGTAAAACTTAGTAATTNATAGAGATTGACTTGAGGTACAACCATGGAGGTTGGTTGGAGGTGTAACCATGGAGGCTGCAATAATCACAAATAGAGGAACACTTAGAGTTGTGCAAAACAAAGTTATCTTTTCTAATCAACGAGAACTAGAAACAAATGTATTTGAAGACTTATCGAAATACAAAGATGTTGTTGTCTAAGCTAAAAGTAAAACTTAGTAATTTGGTTGGTCATCTAATTGGATTTGTTGTTCTTCCTTCTTCTTGGCAGTCATTTCCTTGTCAATGTGATTAGGGATGTAGCCTTGCTTGACCAACTATTCTAGGTGGTACTTGAGAGCTGATGAGTGCGCGAAAGTGCATTCTAAATATCATATTATTGGATTAAAATGCTAAAATATAAAAAAATAATTAGATATAATTTATATTATTGAATTTAATTTCTATTCACACTAAGNTGGCCTTGCTTGACCAACTATTCTAGATGGCACTTGAGAGCTGATGAGTGCGCAAAAGTGCATTCTAAATACCATATTATTGGATTAAAATGCTAAAATATAAAAAAAATAATTAGATATAATTTATATTATTGAATTTAATTTCTATTCACACTAAGATATATTTGAGCATGATTTTATAATATTTTAAATCTTAAATATTGCATTATTGGTTTGTGATAGATAATTTACAATTGGACTTTACACTTAAGAACTTTATTATTCAACGTTTATATTTGCTTTTATTTTGATGGCAGCCCATGGAGTAAAAAGTTTGAAATTGATGTAGCTGTCGTGTTAGACCCAACACTCAGAAGATTTGGGCTTTGTCCTTTTCAACATGCATGTGGCTTTGGGCTTTAGGGGCTGAAATAAAGAGGCTGGAATAAGAGGGGAGGAAATGGTTANAGGAACTTTATTATTCAACTTTTATATTTGCTTTTATTTTGATGGCAGCCCATGGAGTAAAAATTTTGAAATTGATGTAGTTGTCGTGTTAGACCCAACACTCAGAAGATTTGGGCTTTAGGGGCTGAAATAAAGAGGCTGGAATAAGAGGGGAGGAAATGGTTATTTTTTGGGAGATTGACTTTAAAACTTCTTTTATTTTCTTTTCTTTGTGGGAGTGGACGAACAGGGGGAGGCGACTGTTCTTGGCTTGGAGGGAAGACGCAGATCAGGGAGGAGAAAAAAATGTTGATGCTCGTTATTTTGCTCTATTTATTTGGGAGATTTTTGTTGTCCATTATATTTATGGGTAACTAAATTCTCAGATAGGGTGAGAGATGAACTTGCATAGTAGATNGAGTGGACGAACAGGGGGAGGCGACTGTTCTTGGCTTGGAGGGAAGACGCAAATCAGGGAGGAGAAAAAAATGTTGATGCTCATTATTTTGCTCTATTTATTTGGGAGATTTTTGTTGTCCATTATATTTATGGGTAACTAAATTCTCAGATAGGGTGAGAGATGAACTTGCATAGTAGATGATATTTTGTTTATTTTTAATTTATGCATTTGATGTCTAATTAGTAAAACTCTTTTGTTTTATCATTTTCAATTTATTGTTGATGTTTTCTTCTCTGAATAGTCATAGCATTTATTTTATTTATGGATTTAGTCAGTCTTTTTCTATTGAATGGATTAGCTCTTTGATAATGCTTGGATCAATTATTCATCTATATTGATTTAATTCTTTTCTGCAATATTGTTTCTTGATTATATTATCATCGTTGGACATTCTCAATAGTGATAATAATTTATGTATTTTCAAAGTAGTGAATAATTTTTCAAAGGGTTACATTTGATTTAATTTTGGTTTATAAATCTATACCTACCGGTAAATAATTTTTGGAATTGAATTCTCAATTGAGTTATTCAATGAATTAAGAATAATTAAAATACTAGATTTGTGCAAGGGATTCCCGACGCTTTACTGTTTGTCAAATCTGAATAATTTTTTTGTTAATCACTTTGCTTCACTTTAATTTACATTTAAAATTAATCCTTGTTTTCCAGAAATTATTTAATATTTTTATTTAGTTTCTTTGTTCCTTCTACTTTTCTTTTAATTTTGTCTCTCTGTGGAATTGACACCCCAAAGTCGTGCTACAACTGCCGTGTTATTCTTTGGGTGAAATCAAATTTTGGCGCCGTTGCCAGAGAGACGGTAGAAGAATTGCTAGATAATTTTTCTTTTCAATAGTTTGCAAAGGCGGTAACTTCATTCCTTCTTTTAGCTTGCTACATTCCTTTTAGATTTGCTCGTAGGTCTATGGTAAAGTTAGAATCAAATTTTTTAAATCCTTTATTTGACAATACATTGAGTCCTGAAGAAATGAGTGAACATGAAGATCAACGCATTAGAACTCTTCATGATTACCTCCACCCTACACGCACAGTCACACCATCATGCATCATGTTTCCAGCTAATACTCGCCAACTGAATTTTAAAACAGGGATGATACAGTTACTCCCTAATTTTCATGACTTGGAAGATGAAAATCTATATGTGTACATTAGGGAGTTTGAGGAAGTAGTTGCGACTTTTCATAATCAAATTGCACTTGAGACTTAAGTTCTTTCCTTTCTCTTTAGAGGATAGAGCTAAGAGTTGACTATACTCGTAGAGACCACGATCTATTGGGTCATGGAGTGAGATGACTCAGGTCTTTTTTAATAAATATTTCCCCCAACATAAGGCCAACGCTTTAAAAAGGCAAATCTCTTCCTTTGCACAAAAGGATAGTGAGACTTTGTATCAGTCTTGGGAGAGATTTTATGGAGTTGTTGAGTGTGTGTCCTTACCATGGGTATGAGAATTGGCATTTAGTGATCTATTTTTATGAGGGACGTACACCTAGAAAGCGTCAATTTATGGAGATGATGTGTAATGGTGAGTTCTTACAAAAAGATCTTGATGAGGCCATAGAATACCTCAATGAGCTTGCTGAAAAAGCTTACACTTGGACTGGACCTAGTGCTATTGAAAGCACAGATAGGTCATGATCTATAGGAAACCCAAATGGTGGTGGAATTTACCATCTCAGGGAAGAGAATAGCCTAAAGGTTAAGATTGAGATGCTCACTAGGGAGCTAGATGTGTTAAAGACTAAGAACTTAAAGCCAACACATGTGGCTAATCATGCAGAGTCTTTTGGACCATGTTTTGTGTATAGCGGGGTAGATCACCTCACCCAAGAATGTCCCACACACCCTAAGATGAGAGGGATGTATGAGGAACAATATAATACCTTAGGAATGTACAAGACGCCTTTATACCTTAATTTCATACCTATAATCCAGGGTGGCGCAATCACCCCAATTTTAGTTGTAAGTCTGAAAACCAGCCACCTGCACAACCCCCTAGATCATATCCTGCACCTTATCATACACCTTCATTTTCTAGGAGTCATTTAGAAGACACTTTGCATGCTTTTATTGAAACATAGGGTAAGACTAACCAAAAGTTTGAATCTTTGATCATAAGGGTTGTTGAAGAAAACAAAGAGATAACGAGCCAAGTATTCAAATTGATGAGCTCCTTGAGTGTAAATAAGCGAGGTAAGTTCNTGCAGGTTGTTGAAGAAAACAAAGAGATAACGAGCCAAGTATTCAAATTGATGAGCTCCTTGAGTGTGAATAAGCGAGGTAAGTTCCCTTCTCAAGTTCAGTCCGCACCCCATGGTCAACACATGGTGTAAGAGAATTTGAAGGATGTGAATGCCAGTGTGACACAAAGTGGTAATTCATTACACATCCCAACAACGAACAAATTAAAGGATGTGGAAAAGGATCAAGATAGTAGTGATGCTGAGCTGCCCAAGGAACCTGAGATGACAAAGAGTCTTGTTAAGGTACCATTCCCTCAAGCTTTAAAATCAAGCAAACGAACTCTGGATCCTAACAATGAAATCCTAGAGAATCTAAGGCAGGTAAAGATCAATCTTCCTCTTTTGCATGTGATTAAGCAAGTTTCTACTTATGCAAAAAAGTTCTCAAGGATTTGTGTACAATTAAGAGGAAGCACCATGTGAAGAAGACAGCGTTCCTGACAGAGCAAGTTAGTGTTCTAATTGAGCAGCGGATTCCTCCCAAGTACAAGGATTTTGGTTGTCCGACCATTGTGTGCAGCATTGGAAATCATGAGTTTGAGCAAACTTTGCTAGATTTAGGAGCTAGCGTGAATCTAATGCCATATTCTATTTATTTGCAGTTGGGGTTGGGAGAAATCAAACCAACCACTGTGGTATTACAATTGGCTAATTGTTCAGTCAAAGTACCTCAGGGAGTGGTCTAGGATGTTCCAATTCAAATTGACAAATTTTATTATCCTGTTGATTTCCTAATCATTGACACTAGCTCTATTGTTGATACTACTTCTAAAATTCTTTTGATTTTAGGTAGGCCTTTTCTTGCCACTGCTAATGCTCTGATTAATTGCAAGAATGGGCTCATAAAACTGTCTTTTAGAAACATGACTCTCGAGGTGAATATTTTCCATATTGCAAAACAGCCAGAAAATCATGACGAGATCCACTAGACATACATGATTGACTCACTCATGGATAAGGGAGTTTCTATAGCTCATGATTTTGATCCCCTTGAGTATTTTCTTAATCATTCTAAGTTTGATTCTATTAGTGATCCATCTGATGTAGTTGATATTTGTATTATTTCTGATAGGACTCAGGACGATGGCACTCGGGCATGGCAACCAAAGTTTGAGGAGTTGTCTGAGAAAGGTTAAAAACAAATTTTTTCATGGAAATACCCAAAGTTGAATTGAAGCCTCTGCCTAAGGGTTTAAAGCATGTTTTCCTTAGTCCAGGTGATACTTTTCCTGTTATTATCTCATCTGAATTTTCTGAGTCTCAAGGTGAGAAATTAATTCGGACCCTAAGTAAGCATAAGTTAGTCTTAGGTTGGAGTATTGCTGATATAAAAGGTGTTAGTCCCCTGATCTGTTCTCATAAAATTAATTTGGATGAAGGAATTAACCCTCGTAGAGACCCCCAACGTAGGCTTAATCCCCTATGAAAGAAGTGGTGAAGAATGAAGTGTTGAAACTATTAGATGTAGGAATCATATATCCTATTGCTGATAGTAAATGTGTAAGTCCTACACAGGTTGTTCCTAAAAAGCTAGGTGTTATTGTAGTTAAGAATGACCTGGGAGAGTTGGTCCGTACAAAACTTGTGATTGGGTGGCGAATGTGCATTGATTACAGAAAATTGAATGCTGCCACCTGGAAAGACCGTTTCCTTTCCTTTTTATTGATCAAATTCTTGAGCGTGTGGCTGGTCACCCTTTTATTGCTTTTTGGATGGTTATTCTGGTTTTTATCAAATTGAAATTGCATTAGAAGACCAGGATAAAACCATTTTTACTTGTCCTTTTGGTACTTATGCTTTTCGTAGAATGCCATTTGGATTGTGTAATACACCTGCTACTTTTCAATGTTACATGATGAACATGTTTAGTAACATGGTTGAAAATTGCATGGAAGTTTTTATGGATGACTTAACTGTCTTGGGATCTTTTTTGATGCTTCCTTATTGAATTTAGAGAGAGAATTGACTCATTGCGAGGAGAAGGAATTGGTTTTGAATTGGGAGAAATGCCACTTTATAGTACCTTCAAGTATTGTCTTAGGGCATATTATTTCTTCTAGGGAGATAGAGGTTGATCAATCTAAGATTGAATTAATCTCTAAGTTGCCTAAACCTAGGACAGTAAAGGATGTGAGATCCTTTCTTGGTCATGCGGGCTTTTACAGGAGGTTTATATAGAATTTTTTCACCATATCTAGACCATTGTGTGACCACCTAGCTAAAGATGCTCCATTTGATTGGACACAAGCTTGTCAAGAGGCCTTTAAAATGATAATTGACAAGCTTACCTCAACACCTATAATGCAGTCACCTGATTGGATTTTACCTTTTGAGATCATGTGTGATGCTAGTGATTTTGCTGTAGGTATTGTTCTTGGACAGTGAAAGGAGGGGAAGCCTTTTGTCATTTACTATGCTAGTAGAACTCTAAATAGTGCTCAGATGAATTACTCCACCATAGAAAAAGAGTTGCTAGTTGTAGTGTTTGATTTGAATAAGTTTCATGCTTATTTGATTGGTTCTCCATTTATTATTTTCATTGATCATGTAGCCCTTAAGTACCTTCTTACAAAGAAGGATGCTAAGGCACGACTAATACGGTGAATTTTACTTTTACAGGAATTTGACATCACCATCAAAGACAAAAAGGGAGTGGAGAACATAGTGGCTGACTATCTCTCAAGGTTCATATTTAAGGACACCTCTAACCACCTGCTAATTAGGGATGATTTTTCTGATGAGCATTTACTTTCTATTACTTCTCTACCATGGTTTGCTCATATTGTGAATTATTTGGCTGCAGGTGAGATACCGGTGGATTGGAACGCTTAGGACAAGAGGAAGGTCATGACTGACGTACGTAATTTCTATTAGGATGACCCATTTCTTTTCAAATACTATCCTGACCAAATTTTAAGGCGTTGCATCCCTGATGAGGAGATTGCCAACATCTTGGAATTTTGTCATTCCCAAGCTTGTGGAGGCCACTTTTCAATGAAAACAATCACTACAAAAATTCGGCAGTGTGGATTTTATTGGCCCAACTTGTTTAATGATGCAAACATCTATTGTTGCTCATGAGAAAAGTGTCAAAAGTTAGGAGTTATGTCTCGTCGTAATATGATGCCATTAAACCCAATTTTAGTAATTGAAATTTTTGATTGTTGGGGCATTGATTTTATGAGACTATTTTCTCCTTCTTTTGGATATCAATATATTATTGTGGCAGTAGATTATGTGTCAAAATAAGTAGAGGCAGCAGTTTGCAGGAGCAATGATAAAAGGATGGTAATTAAATTTCCCAAAGAGAATGTGTTATCTCGATTTGGTATACTACGTGCTATCATTAGTGACCGGGGTATGCATTTTTGCAACTGTTCTTTTGAAACTTTGATGAAAAAATATGGGGTGGTACATAAGATCTCTATTGCCGATCACCCTCAGACAAGTGGACAAGTAGAACTTACAAACAAGGAAATTAAGCAAATTTTAGAAAAAAATGGTCTACCCGGATCGCAATGATTGGTCTTGAAAACTAGTTGATGCACTTTGGGCCTACCGTACAACTTTCAAAACTCCTTTAAGCATGTTACCTTATAGGATTATTTTTGGAAAGCCTTGTCACTTACCTGTAGAACTCGAGCATTAAGCCAATTGGACCATCAATCATTTCAATTTTGACATGGAAGAAGCAGGTAAACTTAGAAAATTTCAGTTGATCGAGTTAGAGGAGTTGAGAAATGATGCGTATGAGAACTCTAGAATCTATAAGGCTAAAATGAAAGCATTTCATGATAAAAATATTTTTTTAAAAAAATGTTTAAGCCTAATGATCGAGTATTCTTATATGATTCTAGACTCCATAAGCACCCTGAATAACTTAGATCTAGGTGGACCGGACCTTTTGTAGTGAAGAATGTTTTGCAAATAGAGCAGTGGAAATAGAGGACCCTAAGGATGGTCGGATCTTTAAAGTAAATGGTCAATGCCTTAAAGTATTAATTGATAGACAAGTTCCGGAAGTGGAAGACATTCCACTTGAGGGTCCGGTTTATCAACCTTGACCATACCACGTAGGTATGTTTTTATTTATTTATTTTTTTTGTTTTTATTTATTTTTTGTTCCTTTCTTTTCCTTTTAGTTTGCTGTTGTTTTCTTTGTTTCTTTTTTTTTTTGCAGGATGGTTTCATTTGTCATTTTAGGTTACCATCTTTGGTGTTTAGTGAGCTACCCACGTCACTCATCAGGTGTATTCTACCCTTTTTAGTTACTTCCCATTCAAATTTGATTCTTAAACATTAAGGACAATGTTTCATTTAAGTTGGGGGGTGGTGGTGCAATTCAATATTTAAAATGCTTGTTGAAACTCTGTGGCATATTTTCATGTGTGAAATNGGGTGGTGGTGCAAATTCAATATTTAAAATGCTTGTTGGAACTCTGTGACATATTTTCATGTGTCAAATATTTTTCTTTTGGCATCACATGTGCATCATTTTCACATGTGTACTTATTTTCATTCATAGCCTTCTTCATAAATTCACCAAACCCACCATAATCATTTTTTCATGAAGCATTCACAGAGCCCCTAATGCACTCATCCAAGCTTTGTGGTAAGATGGTTGTTTGACACATGTGACTAGAGAATTTTTTTGCTCAAGTGTTTATGTGAAGTTTGGAGAGGATTGAGAGCCTACAAATGCAGTAAAATGTGATAAACGTTCATTGATTTGTTGAATTGGGTACTTCTTTTGAGAATATTATTATATGGTTTGTGGTAAGATGGTGGATATACTTGGGATATAACGAAGATCAACTTAGGATCAATGTTTGAGCCTTTCAAGCTAACCATTTCCACCATAGACCCTTAGTAGCCAACTTTGAGCCAATAAACACATGTACCTTTTTTTCCTTTCATATGCCTACATTATCCATACCTCTCCACATTGGAGTATAAACTATACACTAATCTTCCTTACCCTTGTTACTTCCAAGTGTGTACTAGATGTGAAATTCTTTTTGCAAGAAAAAAAAAAGAAAGAGAGAGAAAAGGGAAGAACATGAGTTACAAGGTGTTCAAGTGAGTAAGTTTCAAAGGCAAAAATACCAAGGCTGGGTAGAAATAGCAAAATACCAGGGTAACATAATTGTCAATCCTGAAAAAAGATGAAAAAAATGAAAAAGAAAAAAGAAAGAAAAAAAAGAGGCATTATTCGATGATTTGAATGGTTGAAGCGTACATCAAGTGAGAAATATGGTTTATGGAGAGGTTAAACAAGATTCCCTTTGTATGTCCTTGGAAGTTTTTGAATCCTTTTCATTTTTTTTATAACCTTAAACCTAAGCCATGTTACAACCTTTTGTGTTGACCGTTTTGATCCTAAGTAAGCTTTTGAGAAAACGTGGTGGAAGTTTCATTTGTTAGTATTCCTATCATAAGACCAATATTTGATTGTTGCTTGTACATAATTGCCTAATTTCTCATGAGAGTGTGTGTACACCCATTGTCAATTCCATAGAGAGAATCTTCACACTAAACACTTTTGTACCCATGAGTTATGGAGTAGAACTTTTCACTGGAGATGCTCTCAATGTTGCATGTGTCAGGGCTTCTGGTTTGATTGATATAGTTTGGAACACACACTCTGTGGATCGTTTTAGGTGGATTGCTTGTGATAGGATTATCGAATTCCTAAGATTCCTTTGATATGTGAATCTGGAAAGTGTGACTTGGTGGCCTTTGTGTGTGATTTTCTTTGGTCTCTTTCGTTGTTTTGGCATGAAAATTGCTAGGGACTAGCAATAAGTAAGTTGGGGAGTGTGCAAAAGTACATTATAAATACTCTATTATTGGATTAAAATGCTAAAATGTGAATAGAAATAATTATATATAATTTATGTTATTGAATTTAAGAGCATGATTTTATAATATTTTAAATCTTAAATATTGCATTATTGGTTGGTGAGGGATAATTTATAATTGGACTTTACACTTAGGGACTTTATTATTCGGCTTTTATATTTATTTTTATTTTGATGGCAGCCCATTGAGTAAAAAGGCTGAAACTGATGCAGCTGTCATGTTGGACCCAGAACTCAAAAGATTTGGGCTTTGTCCTTTTCAACATGCATGTGGGTTTAGGCTTTAGGGGTTGAAATAAAGAGGTTGGAATAAATAGGAGAGGAAAGGGTTTTTTTGGGAGATTGACTTTAAAACTTCTTTTCTTTTCTTTGTGGGTGTGGATGAACAGGGCGGTTGTTCTTGGCTTGGAGGGCAGACGCAGATCAGGGAGGAGAAAAAAATGCTGATGCCCGCTATTTTGCTCTATTTATTTGGGAGATNACAGACGCAGATCAGATGTAGCCAGTTTGTTCTATTTTTCTTAAAAGATTTTTGTTGTCCATTATATTTATGGGTAACTGAATTCTCAGGTAAGGTGAGGGATGAACTTGCACAATAAATAATATTTTATTTATTTTTAATTTATGCATTTGATTTCTAATTAGTAAAACTCTTTTGTTTTATCATTCTCAATTTATTGTTGATGTTTTCTTCTCNAGATGAACTTGCATAGTAGATGATATTTTGTTTATTTTTAATATATGCATTTGATTTCTAATTAGTAAAACTTTTTTGTTTTATCATTCTCAATTTATTGTTGATGTTTTCTTCTCCGAATAGTCATAAAATTTATTCTGTTTATGGATTTAGTCAGGCTTTTTCTATTGAATGGATTAGCTCTTTGATTATGTTTAGATCAATTATTTATCTATATTAATTTTAATTCTTTACTGCACTATTGCTTCTTGAATATATTGTCGTCATTAGATTTTTTCAATAGTGATAATAATTTACTTATTTTAAAAGTGGTGAATGATTTTTTTAAAGGGTTACATTTAGTTTAATCTTAATTTATAAATCTATATCTTCCAGTTGGAAATTTTGGGAATTAAATTCTCAATTGAGTTATTCAATGAATTAGTTATTTAATCTAATCGATTGTTTGGTTAGGAAATTATTTCATCGTATTAATGTTAAATTAATAAAAATACCCTCAATCAATGTTNCCCAACGCTTTATTGCTTGTCAAATTTGATTCCGTTAGTCACTTTGCTTCACTTTAATTTGCATTTAAAATTAATCGTTGTTCTCCAGTAAACATTTAATATTTTTTTTTAGTTTCTTTGTTCCTTCTACTATTCTTTTAATTTGTCTCTCTGTGAAATGAACACCCCAAAGTACTGCTACAACTGCTGCGTTATTCTTTGGGCATAATCAAGTGCCTAGCAATTCTCAGTCCGGTGGCCTTTGTCTTTTTGATAAGAACAATGGAGGTTTTGGTCTCATTTTGATGGATCTCCTATCATCTTAGGTGGCCATCTAAAATATTCCTTATCTTTGATTTGATTTAGGACTTGATAGATAGGCTCCTTAAAGATAGTGTTTGTTCCTTGGTAGGAGTCTCTCGTTCCCTTGGATGACCTGTCTTTCCTTGATGGGTTGGAAGTGTTGTCTTTCTTTATTTGGTTCTTCTTTGACAACTGGTCGATTGGTCCCTTATTGTCCTCCACCTTTAGGTATCTTTTGATGTGCTTCTACAAGTTTGACATACTCCGAGGTGGCTATATGGTGAGGTGCTTCCTCAATTCTCTTTCCTTAGGGAGGGCCCAAATGAAAAGAAACAGTGGCGGTCCTCTCATTGCACTCTTCTTTGTTGGTGTTGGTTTCCAAGTATCTCATGACATACTCATAGAAAGTCTCATCACGTTTCTGGCGTAGTGCCATAAATATGTCAATGCACATTGACTCTCAACTATTGGCAATGAATCGAGAGACGAGCTCCCCTGCGAGTTGTTCCTAAGAGAAGATCAAATTCATAGGTATCCAATGGAACCACTTAACAACTGAACTCCTCAAACTGGAGGAGAACATCTTACACATATACGCATTATTTCTCATCTAGAAGGTTATCTTATTAGTAAAGGCTTCAATGTGGATGACAGGATTAAACTTTCCATCAGATAGCTCGAAGGATGGAGGAGAAAACTTATGTGGGGGCTCGACTTCTTGTATAGACTGAACAAAATGAGTTGTGGTCATCTTATGTAAGGTCTATTTTACCTTCTCTTTGGCTAAGTATACAAGGTCATCTTGACTAGAGTTGCGGAGAGGATGATGGGTGTCTTTGCGAGCTGAATCAAAACATGTACGTTTTTGTCTCCCATAATCATTATACTAATCATCGCGCGCAGAGTGACATGTAAAAATCCCATGCCGTTCTCTACGTTCTCTAGGGTGGCATTCCCTATGCGACTAGCCTCCCCACTCCACATGATGATGGGGATGCCGTCTGGATGAGGGGGTCCCTAGGAAAGTGTTAAGAAATAGTGCGTCTTGGTACATATTTTCCTTAACGCCGCTCATGGGTTGAATAGCTCCTTGCTAGTGACCTACTCCTATGATAGGTGGATTGAGTCTCATGTGAGTGAGTGTTGTGGTGATCACTTTGGTGAGGCAGGCGTATGACTTGACTAGCAAATTTATTGCTCCTTTGGAGAAGGACCCCTTGCTTGAGGGTTTCTAGCTCCTTTGTCTTTTTTTTTTTATTGCTTCCTTATAGGCAACCTCGGTAGCTAGCTCGCTTCCTTCACCAAGGGTCGGTAAATTGTGACGAAGAAGGTGTTGTTCTTCTAGGCGATTCTGCCCATCTCAAAGAAGCATGTCACTGGTCAATTGGAGGTCGTAATTTGAGGTATTTTCATGAATTGGGGGCAGTGTAAGTACCAAAAAGCTAGTTGAAGGGTCATTGGTTCTCTTGCCAGACATTATTCAAAGCTTCTAGGTTACCGAAAAACTTATTCGGTTTCCTATAGATGGCGCCAATTGTGTGGGGGATATTTTCTCACTATAAGTCACCATATCATACTGACGAAGAGGACAGTGGGGAAACCTTTAGTAACCTACAAAACAAGAGATACCTAGGTGAACCGATGGCCAAAGGTGACCGAATGGACTCTGATGCTTAACTTAGATCGCAAGTCGATCAAAAGTAAAGAGTGAGTAGGCTTATGAGATCCCGTGTGTTATATAAATATAAATGATATTAACTTGCTAGTATTTTTAAAATAATAAAATGATGAGAGAAACTTTGAATCGTTGTTAAAAGAATAATCACGTAAGCTTGAAGTACGAATGTATTGACTTTTGTGTCAGATTTAATTTTTGAAAGTGTTTAAGGTTGATAAGGGTAACTAATTAAATATATTAACGTTTTTAGGTCAAAATAATATTACAATTGAATTTGGGAGGTCTGAAAANGATGTGCTTCTACAAGTTTGACATACTCCGAGGTGGCTATATGGTGAGGTGCTTCCTCAATTCTCTTTCCTTAGGGAGGGCCCAAATGAAAAGAAACAGTGGCGGTCCTCTCATTGCACTCTTCTTTGTTGGTGTTGGTTTCCAAGTATCTCATGACATACTCATAGAAAGTCTCATCACGTTTCTGGCGTAGTGCCATAAATATGTCAATGCACATTGACTCTCAACTATTGGCAATGAATCGAGAGACGAGCTCCCCTGCGAGTTGTTCCTAAGAGAAGATCAAATTCATAGGTATCCAATGGAACCACTTAACAACTGAACTCCTCAAACTGGAGGAGAACATCTTACACATATACGCATTATTTCTCATCTAGAAGGTTATCTTATTAGTAAAGGCTTCAATGTGGATGACAGGATTAAACTTTCCATCAGATAGCTCGAAGGATGGAGGAGAAAACTTATGTGGGGGCTCGACTTCTTGTATAGACTGAACAAAATGAGTTGTGGTCATCTTATGTAAGGTCTATTTTACCTTCTCTTTGGCTAAGTATACAAGGTCATCTTGACTAGAGTTGCGGAGAGGATGATGGGTGTCTTTGCGAGCTGAATCAAAACATGTACGTTTTTGTCTCCCATAATCATTATACTAATCATCGCGCGCAGAGTGACATGTAAAAATCCCATGCCGTTCTCTACGTTCTCTAGGGTGGCATTCCCTATGCGACTAGCCTCCCCACTCCACATGATGATGGGGATGCCGTCTGGATGAGGGGGTCCCTAGGAAAGTGTTAAGAAATAGTGCGTCTTGGTACATATTTTCCTTAACGCCGCTCATGGGTTGAATAGCTCCTTGCTAGTGACCTACTCCTATGATAGGTGGATTGAGTCTCATGTGAGTGAGTGTTGTGGTGATCACTTTGGTGAGGCAGGCGTATGACTTGACTAGCAAATTTATTGCTCCTTTGGAGAAGGACCCCTTGCTTGAGGGTTTCTAGCTCCTTTGTCTTTTTTTTTTTATTGCTTCCTTATAGGCAACCTCGGTAGCTAGCTCGCTTCCTTCACCAAGGGTCGGTAAATTGTGACGAAGAAGGTGTTGTTCTTCTAGGCGATTCTGCCCATCTCAAAGAAGCATGTCACTGGTCAATTGGAGGTCGTAATTTGAGGTATTTTCATGAATTGGGGGCAGTGTAAGTACCAAAAAGCTAGTTGAAGGGTCATTGGTTCTCTTGCCAGACATTATTCAAAGCTTCTAGGTTACCGAAAAACTTATTCGGTTTCCTATAGATGGCGCCAATTGTGTGGGGGATATTTTCTCACTATAAGTCACCATATCATACTGACGAAGAGGACAGTGGGGAAACCTTTAGTAACCTACAAAACAAGAGATACCTAGGTGAACCGATGGCCAAAGGTGACCGAATGGACTCTGATGCTTAACTTAGATCGCAAGTCGATCAAAAGTAAAGAGTGAGTAGGCTTATGAGATCCCGTGTGTTATATAAATATAAATGATATTAACTTGCTAGTATTTTTAAAATAATAAAATGATGAGAGAAACTTTGAATCGTTGTTAAAAGAATAATCACGTAAGCTTGAAGTACGAATGTATTGACTTTTGTGTCAGATTTAATTTTTGAAAGTGTTTAAGGTTGATAAGGGTAACTAATTAAATATATTAACGTTTTTAGGTCAAAATAATATTACAATTGAATTTGGGAGGTCTGAAAAACTTGGAATACACGTTTAGCTCAAATAGCGGTTAGGAGAGGTAAAATAATAATTTTAGTGTTTTGGGTGTAAATTAACTTTAATTTTGAGATAAATCATAAAAATAAATATTTTTAGTTTAAAATAACATTAAAAATTAATCCAGAACATCGAAAAACCTTAGGGTAGTCATATGGATCAAATTGAAATGTTTAGTGGTAAAACTGTAATTTTGGAGAAAACCCAAATTTCAGCCCATAAACAGTAAAAATTCGGGACTGCTATGTTTAAAATAAATTTCAGCCCCCTTTCTTCCATTCTTTAATTTCACTCTCACCTATAACCTCTTAGAACCCTAGGAGAAGATAAAGAGAAAGAGAAAATAGAAGAAGAAAGTCTTCAAAGCTTGGGTCTTGCTTGAAAATCGTAGGAACTTGGTTTGGAATTCTTGAGTTCTAGGTGGGGTTTTCTTCTCTCTTGCATTTATATTGTGCATCTCATTTATTTTCTTTAGTTAAAGCTTAATATATGTTTGATGGCAAAATAATTGTCATAAATCTTGATTTAGTGTTGAATATGTCATGGATTGTGAACCTACATGCATAAAAATGATTTTTGTGTTATGAGTTTGAAAACTTAGTTTGATTTTAGTTATGAATTGGTAGTGTTGCTTTGAAAATGCAAATTTTGAGATTTAAGTATACTATATGTTTGAAAAAATGTTAAGGTTATGAAATGGGTTTTCAAAAAGATTTATGGATATAGAAAATAATGATTTTTAGAAAATGTATGCCCGATACTGACAGACAGAGGGTTAGTAGACGGTTGGGCCTATGGAGTGGGTTACCAAGGCGACTACTAATCCTAAGGGGGATTGGTTATGATAGTGGTTTTCGGTGATGTCTTATATGATGTTACAAATTGTGCCCTACACATTCACCTTATAAAGAAATAAAGGCGATGAGACCCTAGGGTGCAAGACCTAAAAGGTTCCTTGGGGATGGTTCATGCGTGAACCGATGTAATTGATTATATTGTCCGTATGCGAGGCATGCATAGTATTTGCTATGATTGTTTGACTTTTATTTATACCATGTATATTTCTAATGTTGAAGTGTTGAGAGATTTTTATAAATGCTTTACTTATTATCTTGTACCTGTATTTAATTATAGAAAGTTTTCATTACTTATTCATATGATTTGTGAAATGTTGGTTTTTAAAACGTTATAAATGCTTGGGAAAAAAATTATCCTATTGAGCGTGTGGTTGCTCATCCCTTACTAATATTTTTAGAGACTAACATGCATCCTGGGGCATAAGTGATGAAATGCTTGTGGGAGCTTAAACTAGAAAAAATCTCTTTTGGAACTTTTTTTGCATTTACCTTTAGAACTTATGTAGAAATATTAGCACTCGAGCATTGTATTTGAAAAAGTTGTCTTGAGGTATTTATGGTGTACACTTGATCATCCCATAAAGGGATTATTATTTTGGGTATAGTAATGTAAAGTTATAACTTTGGGTACTAAATTGTGGTATATATTGGTGTTGGATGTATCCAGGTTTTGGAGGATTTCGTGGGCCACCCCAGATTTAGTTAAATTATATTTTTGGATCGAGGCATGTTGTGGATATTTAATTAGTTTAAATTATGTTATGCTCTCACAGGGATGATCTTACTAACTGGTTGAAAGCCCAATTTTCAAAGGAAACTCTGCCGAATTTTTTTGAAAGAAACAATTTGATTTATTTCAACTAAAGAGATAATTTCTTAGATATTTTTACAACATACCGGCATGTGTTTATTTTTAAATAAACAAAATATTTGTTTTAATCACGTTTTTATGAAATTTGGGGCGGGACAAGGCCTGGATTGAATGCCTTCCCTAGAAGATGTGTCCCAATGGAACCCGAATTCTATGTTGATTGGCTAAAGCTCATCACCATGTCCTAGAAGTATGGGGTACAATTAGATTAAGGCTCTTAGTCGTTGGCCTTTATCATTAGCTCCTGTTTATTGGAGTAGCATTTAACTAGAACTCTAGGTTGAAGGTTGAACCTTACCCGAATAGGACTCGTCTAGCAGAAGCGAGCAAACAAGATGCATGAGTCTTCGCAGAGTACATCTTAACAAGTAGAGTGTCTTCCGGTCGGCACCCACTCCCCCAAAGGCCACCNACAGTGTCTGCCGGTCGGCACCCACTCCCCAAAAGGCCACCCATTACTATGCCGGTCGACAATTTTGCCGGTCAGCACTTCCTTGCCAAAAAGAGGACACCCACAATCTATTTTACAATTTCAATTTTGAATGGTTCTCTTTTTGTTCCCCCCAAAAGAAGATTATTACCACTAAATACATGAAAATAATTTTTTTCTTAATTTAAGATGCGCAAAACGACTGGCTCAATTTTTGTTGGAACCTAGTAGTGCCATGTTACTGTGCTTCTCAGAAAAGCAAGGAATCACTAGGATTCAAATATGGGTGGGCATGCACATGCGTTGTTGAGTGTAAAATGGGAAAGCTTTTGGTTACGTCATATTAAATCATGTTTTTCTAATTTACATCTAAAAAGGATAAAATTGTTTAAACGTCTTTAAACTCTCCTATGAAGTTTTCTATT
This sequence comes from Ilex paraguariensis, assembly GCA_963454935.2. Classification (NCBI taxonomy): domain Eukaryota; kingdom Viridiplantae; phylum Streptophyta; class Magnoliopsida; order Aquifoliales; family Aquifoliaceae; genus Ilex; species Ilex paraguariensis. The sequence continues at coordinate 168,218 of CAUOFW020001203.1, read as the reverse complement.
TGTTAGGGGTAGAAATCGCGCGTTCGAATCTCATCCCTGAACACCAAGGATTCTAGCTGGCCTGCACCCTTTTCTAGTGGGTACCTCCTCCATAGGAAGTGTTCACTTATATGGCAGGGGGGGGAGACGACTCCTACCCGATGTGGGATGGAGGTAAAGGCTACTGTATTACCTTAGGAAAGGGTGCAGGTCAGCCAGAATCCTTGGTGTTCAGGGATGAGATTCGAACGCGTGATTTCTACCCCTAACATAAAACGTGCCTTTCTGTAAGGGGTAGAAATTGCTACGGATCTCATCCCTTAACTCGAAGGATTTCGGCTGACCTGGCGACACCGAGCCCCAGTAGCCTTTACCTCTCTTCACCAATAGGACCTTTTCCTAAGACAATCCTACATCGGAAGAGAGTCGTCTTCCCCCCTCGCATATAAGCCCTTGCACTCAAAGGAGGAGGTACCCACTAGGCACCTGATCAGGTCGCTAGTGGGTACCTCCTCCTTTGAGTGCAAGGGCTTATATGCGAGGGGGGAAGACGACTCTCTTCCGATGTGGGATNCTAGTGGGTACCTCCTTCTTTGAGTGCAAGGGCTTATATGCGAGGGGGAAGGTGGAAATGGGAGAGGAACTGGAGGAGTAGAGGGGGCAGAGGGAACCTAATTTCACTCTCTATGATGACTTTGGTATAAAAGGGCATCTCATCCTCGGCCCCGAGGGTACGGGAATGCACAGCCGAGTTATAATCATCTATGTCTACATATGGGGGGATGCGATATTGGACCCTAAACCTATTAATCTGCTCGTCTCCCTTCACTTTGTACTTCCCTGGCCTCGAGGAACTAGCCTAAGGATTCTCAGGGGCGGGACAACGTCAAGGCATCTCCAAAAATGATGAAAATTGAGGAAGAAGGGGGGTTTTCCCACAAAGATCCCTGATGAGGTTTCCTGAGGGTTGGTCACAGAGTGACAACCAGAAACATCTCCAGTTATCGAAAAATCAAAAGAAAATAAAAACAGCAAGAAGAAGAAAAGAGGAGACAATAGGGCGAAAAGAGGGAAGATACAAGGACTCACCAGAACGTAAACGGAAGTTTTCTTGAAAACTTGAAGTGATTCATTCTCCTAGGATGTTCAGAAGCAAGGGTGGGTCTGCTGGCCTTGAGACTCCGGTGAAAGGTTGGGTAGTAGACAACGAAAGGAAAAGGATCTTCGGCGAGGTTTCAGGCAAGGACTCTCTGAAGAAGTTCGAAATGACGAAATAAGAGAGGGAGAGAGGAAACCCATTTATATAGTACTCATCCCCATCATTTGGGCACAAAGCACGAAGAGACGCATTTAATGATCACGACCTCCTAAACAGGGGAAAGCGGCTAGAGGCAATGATAAAGTAGTTGAGGTAGTTGTAGAACCCTTCATCTCCTTACGACGTGTGTCCTCGGTGTCAGGAGATCGAAGGCTGGGGGACAGTTGATGGGACATTTCCAGATACTCCAAGATGAAGACACGTGCCCTCGGCATCAGTATATTCTTGCTACTGTGATCACGACACGTACTCGTCGGTTCACAAGTCCCTCTTCTCCCGAGGTACTGTTCATAGGGGTCAATGACACCCAATACGTTACGTACCGACACGTATCCCCTCGGTCAGATATGGGTACATCGGTCCCTACATGTACCACTCCCTCGGTACCAAGATGTACCCGTCCAGGTTGGCGTTTTCTGTTCCTGCAGTGGCTATTGATGTACTAGCCTAGGCTAGGCTAGGATAGCCATCATGACCTCGTCTTACACAATTGGTGTCAGAAGGCACAAGAAGGTAGAAGACACAACCAATGGGGAATGGTCGCGTGGCATATTGTGTCAGATCAGAGACAAAAAGACCGAGATGCCTTTGCTGACATACGACTTGGGAAAAGCAAGCACTTAGTGCACCATTCCCTTGATGAGACATCATTTAATGCAAGAAGGTTTGGAAGTGAAAGGTAATAAATGTCTCTATGACTGGACATTTATTACATCCTTGCCAAGAGAAGTTTAGTAAACATTCGGCAGACCGATGACGAAGCATTGGTTGCTCGGGGTCCCGAGCAGTTAAGAGAGAAGACATTCCTCATAGGAATCAGTGCGCACGTTGCCGTATCTAATGATCACCTACTGACCACATTGACAGCAATAATGAGTTTTTGAGGTATAAATACTCATCATAAAAGGCAAGACGGGATGCAACAAACCTTTTCTCAAAGAAATACACAGTGTTTTCTCCTTCCCCTCTCTCAAAGAACTGACTTGATCGTCGGAGGAGATACGCCGAAAAACACTCCGGCGCCCTCCTAACTCATTTTTCTCTGTTCCAGAAACCTCCCTCAGCCATACTGGACCCCTCCGTTGATCCACGAAAGTCACCCATTACCGTTCCAGGCCACCACCAAACCTCACAGTCTGTTCCAAGCAGCAAGGTTGATCATTCGATTGACTGACTCGAGTTTACCACGGGAGAGATCTGTTCTCGTGTTTATATTATGCAAGATCTTGCACGCACACTATTGTTTAGGTATTTTAAAAGAGAACAAAATAAATAAGTATAGCATTACTCCTAATCCCACAAAACACTAGAAGAATTCTCGAGGGGGAAGGGTGCCCCAGCCAGCTTTTATTCACCTCCGGGGATTGCTAGCGGGGAACGCTTTAGGAAATAAGGTTAGAAGTTACGAAATTGTGAGCTTTGTTTCTATTTCTAATTTTTTTTCTTGTAGAACAAACCACAAAATAAGTGGAAAAATAAGATGGATTTAAGACATTTTCTTGTCTATTTTGTCGTTAAAAATGGAAAACAGCAATTTTTAGACAAAGTAGAATAGTTATATTGTAATTTCCAATTTTCAAACTGTGAGATGTAATATTTTGAAATTTTTTGTTATGTATTTTAATTTCACTTTGATTTCTCTGGCTTCACCTTCTATTGCATATTTTCACTTTCCATCGTTGTTTTCTTTCGGATGACCTGAGGGGAAGGAGGAGTTCTTTGAGTCATTTTATTCGTTACATGTTTTGACGGCTGCTGTCTTGTTTGCCGAATACACACCAGTCTCCCATTTGTTGTGAAATTCATTGTAAACTTCAAATCCATCGTCATCTATAACCCTATACTTACAATGATTCCTACATTTACGTTTAGGGAAGCCACAAATGTACCCGTCTATGGGTCCCCAGAGTGGGTCATCATAAGTTTCGCCTTCACTGTCCAAAGCTACGACACAAATAAATGCTGTTGGGTCTGTAACTCCAGTTTTGTTGAAAATCCAGTCCACGGTCTGCAGAGACCTCATTGAAGCCAAAAATGTAAGCGGACCACATGTTACGGTGGCCACGGAATGAGACAGATTGGTTAGCTCTATGATCAACGTCNTTTGTTTTTTAATGAGAAGTGATGATGCATAAATTAGTTTGTACATCACTTGTCAAGTAAACAGTACAAAATGCAATAAATAAGTAGAGGGAGAGAGAAGACAAGGTTTATAGTGATTCGGTCAATATGACCTACATCTACTTTGAATGGTAAGCGTTGCCGGATATTTTATTAACTTAAGTGTGTAGGGAGAACTGAGAGTTACAAGCTTAGAGAGGGAGAACTGACTTATGCTCAACTGACTGTGATGATGCCCCTCAAGTGTTGGCAGAGTTTATAATTTATAGTCACCTCATAACGCATAATAATTTAATAGCTAGTCTGACCGTCATAACGAATTGGGGTGATTTAATAATAATTAAATAGTTGATCCAGCGGAGGCGGAGGTGGGGACCTCTTCTCAATGAGTGATATAGTTACAATACTCTCCATAAGGCTCAGTTAAAGGATGAGATGAGAGTTGACTCTTTCAAAGGCGGCAAGGATGAGGCTCTTGGATGACCCTTACTCCAAGGTGGCTAGGAGGAGGCTCTTTGATGACCCTTACTCTAAAGTGGTTAGCAGGAGGCTCCTGGATGACCTTTGTATGCTCTCCTGTTGATGTAGCTTCTCGAACCTGATGAGCTTGACCGGGCGTGGACCACTTTGGGCGCTGAATCTCTTAGAGTTGGGCTATTAATTTAAATTGGGCTCATAACATGAGTTAGGCCCTTGGGTCTGGCTCATCATTTTCCCTTCAATGGCCTGTGTCCAATAGGACTTGGAGAGGAGGACATTAGGTTGAATTTGAATTTCGGCTGAACGCACAACTGAAAAAACATTGAGAGGCCAAAACATCTGTTTTTAGGCCTTTTTTGGGCTTTTAATCACATCAATCATAGTAAAAGGATATAAGTATTGTAGGGCTCGCTGAGAGTTTTTATTTAATATATTACGAGCCCAATTTGGAATAATAAAGCAAAAAATATGGTCAAAATAACGAGCAAGGAGCTAAGCACACAGTTTGGGCGAGCAAGCAGCTGGACACGCTATTCAGGCAAGCAGGCTGTGCGCCTTGGCAGTCTTGGGCGAACAGCTATGCGCCTGNTAAACTCTTAATTTCAAGAAAGTAAAACCTTTAAGAAATAAGAAGTATCGTTAAACTAAAGACTCTTTGGTAACTCGAGATAATTTCTAGGTTAAAACGATAACTCTAAATGAGGTGTTTGATAATATGACCAACATACTTGATTTTTCTTATGACCTCTACAATCTTAGATAGGATATTATTCATTTAATTTAAAAAACATCCTTTGTGCAATAATTGTTACAAGTATATAATATCCCTAATAGATTATAATCAATGCATGCATTCCAAAAATAATTTAAAATCTTATGTGCTTCAATAACTCAATCAAAAAATGTTTTTTAAGTTCTCAAACCAGAGAGAGTTGATGGTAGTTTTCAGTTCCATATTATTTACTAAAAAAAAAAAAATTATTTAAAAAGAAAAATATGTAATGAATACAATTCAATTTTTTTTCTTGGTCAAATGTGATTGTTAATCAAATTTTTAGGATTAGTCTTAGATTTTTTTTCTTTGAAGTTAGACTTTTATGAGAAATTTTTTTTGTGATATTAGATTTTTATAAGGCCTAAAATTAGATTTTTACTAGCTTAAAGTAATGAGGGTGAAAAACTATATTTTAAACATTTTTTTAACTTCTGTGTAGTTTTTCAAGATTTAAAAAAACTGGTCATCTTGACATGTTATTTTTATTTGCTTATTTTGAAGATTAGTCCCTTTTGAAGTCTAAACCCTGTACACTGTTATGCGCTTTAATCATCCTCTAGTTACCATTTTTTGGCTTCAGATCCGTGGTTGTGTCCATTGAATTTAGCTCCTTCTTCTTTAATACTTTTTGTTTTTTAATGAGAAGTGATGATGCATAAATTAGTTTGTACATCACTTGTCAAGTAAACAGTACAAAATGCAATAAATAAGTAGAGGGAGAGAGAAGACAAGGTTTATAGTGATTCGGTCAATATGACCTACATCTACTTTGAATGGTAAGCGTTGCCGGATATTTTATTAACTTAAGTGTGTAGGGAGAACTGAGAGTTACAAGCTTAGAGAGGGAGAACTGACTTATGCTCAACTGACTGTGATGATGCCCCTCAAGTGTTGGCAGAGTTTATAATTTATAGTCACCTCATAACGCATAATAATTTAATAGCTAGTCTGACCGTCATAACGAATTGGGGTGATTTAATAATAATTAAATAGTTGATCCAGCGGAGGCGGAGGTGGGGACCTCTTCTCAATGAGTGATATAGTTACAATACTCTCCATAAGGCTCAGTTAAAGGATGAGATGAGAGTTGACTCTTTCAAAGGCGGCAAGGATGAGGCTCTTGGATGACCCTTACTCCAAGGTGGCTAGGAGGAGGCTCTTTGATGACCCTTACTCTAAAGTGGTTAGCAGGAGGCTCCTGGATGACCTTTGTATGCTCTCCTGTTGATGTAGCTTCTCGAACCTGATGAGCTTGACCGGGCGTGGACCACTTTGGGCGCTGAATCTCTTAGAGTTGGGCTATTAATTTAAATTGGGCTCATAACATGAGTTAGGCCCTTGGGTCTGGCTCATCATTTTCCCTTCAATGGCCTGTGTCCAATAGGACTTGGAGAGGAGGACATTAGGTTGAATTTGAATTTCGGCTGAACGCACAACTGAAAAAACATTGAGAGGCCAAAACATCTGTTTTTAGGCCTTTTTTGGGCTTTTAATCACATCAATCATAGTAAAAGGATATAAGTATTGTAGGGCTCGCTGAGAGTTTTTATTTAATATATTACGAGCCCAATTTGGAATAATAAAGCAAAAAATATGGTCAAAATAACGAGCAAGGAGCTAAGCACACAGTTTGGGCGAGCAAGCAGCTGGACACGCTATTCAGGCAAGCAGGCTGTGCGCCTTGGCAGTCTTGGGCGAACAGCTATGCGCCTGTGTGCCTTAGGCAAACAGGTTGTGCGCCTTGGTAGTCTTGGGCAAGCAGGTTGTGCGCTTGTGTGCCTTGGGCGAGCCTTGAACTTGGCGAGCTCCCTTGGGTGAGCTTGGGACTTGGTGAGCTCCACTAGGTAGAGGTCTCCATGGGCGAGCTCTACTGAGGAGGGTCCCCCATGGGCAAGCTCTGCTTTGCGCGATGGAATGTCGAGCGCCAATGCTTGGGCGTCGGGAGGCGAGTCGTGCAGCGGTGTTGGTGGGCGAGATGGCCGTGTGCGCAGGAGAATGGCTGCGTTGTTTGGGCACAAAAGAGGGGTTGCTGCGCTGTTTGGGGGCACAAGAGGGTTGTTGCATTGCGCTGGTTAGGGGCGCAGGAAAGGCTACCGTGTTGGACGAGCCGCTGGGTGTGGCGCATTTAGCCATGGGTTCTTGGCTCAATTAGGCCTTGTTTGCGCTAGGTGTTAAGCGCTAGAGGGTTGCAGCAACGAGGCGGCAGTGTCGGATGGGCAATAAAAGGTTGAGCCCCGATTGTTGACATTCAATCTAATGTAGTCTCAGACAGCCTGAGTTTCAAAAGCGTGCCTAGAGATGACAAAAATATTGTTATTTCAAACATTCAAATATCTAACATAATTACCTGGAGAGAGAGAGAGGTAAGCTGCTTGCGTGAAAGCAAAGACAGAGTTTGAGGATTGCTCATGAGAGAACTACACCTTTTGAGACTGAGATTTTGGCAACCAATGAGAGAGTCCTTAAGCTTGAGGTATAGGCTGTTTGCTTAATACTCCGTTTGGTATGATGAAAGTTGGAAGGATGGAAAGTTAGAGAGATAAATAAAACATTATGTTTGGTAAGGAAGGAAGTAGGAAAGGTGAAAAAATGGATAGATTAACTTTCCTTCAAACTCACCCAAATCAATCCCTCCAAAATCGGAAGGAAAATTGATTGAAAGTTAATTATTTGTGTTAAAATGTATCTTATGTCTTTATATATTATGTATACATTAATTTCATATAAAAATATAATGATAAAATATGTATATATGTATGTATATATATATATATATATACACACACACACATATATATATTTTTAAAATTAAAAAAATAAAAAATAAAAAATAAAAAAAAATATTTTTTTTCAGCTTAACTAGGGGTGAAAATTTTCAACTCAACACAATGACACAATTCGAATTCAAAACAAATTTTATTACACGACCTTGATTATAAGTCAACACGAACTTGAAAATGACCTGACATGTGAACAAAAAATATAAAAGGCTCATAATTTTATGACTCAACACAAATCTGATACAACACGACTCGATTGTCAACTCTAATCTTAGCCATCACAAAAAAAAAAAGAATTCAAAAAAAAATTGTCATTTTTATTTTTTATCCATCTAACCAAACATAAAGTAAGGAAAGTGTATCATTCATATTTTTCATCGTTGAAGGATAGAAAATGTATTCCTCCTACTTTTCATCCTTCTTACCAAACGGAGCATACAAGCAGAGCAAATATAGGCCAAGTATTTGGCGACCTCTGAGAGTGCCACTAAGTTGGAGATAAGCTGCCTGCTTGAAAGCAGAGCAGAGATAGGTCAAGCTTTTTTGGTGACCCGCGTGAGAGCCGCTAATCTGGATATAGGCTACCTGCTTGAGTGCAGAGCAGTGATAGGCCAAACTTTTTTGGCGACCCGCGAAAGAGCCGTAAAGTTGGAGATAGGCTGCCTACTTGAGAGAGAGCATAACAGAGATAGACCAAGCTTTTTTGTCAAACCACGAGAGAGCCGCTAAGCTGAAGATAAGCTGTCTGCTTGAGAGAGAGAGCAAAAAAGAGATAGGCTAAGTTTTTTTGGCAAACCGCGAGAGAGCTACTAAGCTGGAAATAGGCTACCTGCTTGAAAGCAGAGCCAAGATAGACCAAGCTTTTTATGGCGACCCGCGAGAGANGGTGCACATTTCTCCATAATGCAAGAAAACCGAGCAAGACTCTGCAACCGTTGGGCGCTAGTTGCCCCGGAGTCAAGGAAAAGTAATGCAAAACACGACAAATGGGGGAGGACATGGAAAATTTTAACCCAGCCTCAAGCATCTCCTCGTAGACAACAATATCCCCGGAAGAGTCGTCGCAAACAAGCTCGCCCAACTCAGTCCGACGGTACAACACGGTCGGAGGGATGCGATAAGTAAAAACAACCCTTGAAATATCTTCATCTAAGCGGAACAAACTAGAAAGGGTGCTCACCTTAGACCCGTCATCATCAAGCCCCACTTTGCTCTTGCGTTTCTTATTCCGGGGCCTTAAGGAGTAGTCCAAATCACCATTGAGAGAGTCTTGAGGAACTTGAATCGGGGGAGCTACAATAGGGGCTTGATCACCAAGAGCAGTACCCAAAGCTTCCTTACTATTTGCAATGTCTAGCCCAACACCTGGAAGCGTGCCTGACTGCTGTTGCTCGTCAAAACAAGGATGCCCAGTAGCTTGAAGGGTGCCTGGCCCTTCAAAATTGCGCAAAGCAGAATTTTCGACTCAAAAATCAGCACCTAAGGGGCCCAAATCAGCGCCTCGAGTGAGAATCGGATCAGCCCGTGCTCCCAGGCCACTGCCTAGCTCTCCCTGATGAACCTTGGACTGATTTTCAGCGCCCCTTGATAGAAAAATACTGCTGCCCAGCGTTCCAAAGCCGCCCAGCGCAGCTGAGCTGTCCGGGACAGCAAAAGCAGCAGCCAGGCTACTGCCTAGCGCACCTGGGCTGTCCAGGACAACAAGGCCAGCGCACAAGCAGCTGCCCAGCACGCCTGGGCTGTCCAGGACAGGAGGAGTAGAGCCCAGGCAGCCGCCCAGCCCCCCACCGCGCGCGCGCGAGCTGCCCAGTCGCACTCCTTCGCTGTCCAGTCGCACGCCCAGCCTTTTTCCTTCGCTGCCCAAGCCACTCCTCGCGCTGCCCATCTCCCCTTCGCTGTCCAGCCCTTCATTACAGCCCCAAAGCTGTCCAAAACAGCATTCGAATGCTCAAAACCAGCCTCCAAGTTCTCCAAAATGGTGTATACTTCATCCCTTTCTTCAACCTCCACCACTCCCTCTTCAATCGACATTGTTTACTTGAGAAGCTCAACTAGCAAGGAAGAAATCACACTCTTGAAAGGATTCAAGGAGAANTATACTTCATCCCTTTCTTCAACCTCCACCACTCCCTCTTCAATCGACATTGTTTACTTGAGAANTGAAGTAACTCCTTAGGCTCTCATCTCAATCATGTTTTATGTTGAGCAGATAGGTGGCAGGCTTTTGATGGCAGCATCCACCAATGAACTGTGTCACAAAGGATTTGCTCAGTTCTGCGAAGGAGCCTATAGAGGCCGGGGTGAGTTTGGCGAACCATTGTCGCACTGATTCCTTCAAAGTAGTTGTGAATGCCCTACACATAATTTCATCGGGGATGTTGTGCAGTTACATTAAGGTTTTGTAGGTTTCGAGGTGATCAAGTGAGACCTTTGTACCTTCAAAGGTTTCAACGGATGACATTTTGAACTTCTGGAGAAGTAGGTAGTTCTCCACGTTAGGTACGAAGGGTGTGTCTGTTCACCTAACAAGGTAGTCCACGGTTTTTTAGTACATGTGCCTTCATAGCATTGAAGACGTCGCCTAGTTGATTTTGTATTTTTTTGATTTTTTCGCCCAGTGATTTGGGACTCCTTTGAAATTGTCATGAAAATGGCTCACATGCTCCACACTTTGATTTTCGCCCTCATCCTCTTGAAAATGGGGATCTCCAGAATAAGGAGTTTTGAAGTGGAGGTGGAGGTCCCTCATGTTGGGCTCCCTTGTATGGGGCGCCCCCAAGTATAGAGCTCCTTGATGCACAGGGCGTGGAGTTCCTCTAGCTTGGGGTATCACAGGTTGTGCCCCTCCTTGTTGTCTAGTGAGCATCAGTTGCAAAATCTACTGGTTCTGAGCTACAAGCTATTGCATTGTTTCTAGCATTTGTTGTGCATTCGGAACAGGATTGGTTGGTGGATGAGCAACCTTTTCCTCTTGTGCTGGATTGTCTTCAATCTGATTCATGGATCAGGTGGTGATCGTCATTGGTATATTAAAAAAGGTAATTAGGTGAGAATTTTGTCGTTCCCATAGACGGTGTCAAACTAATGATGCACAAATTAGTTAGCACACCATATGTCAAGTAAGCAGTACAAAATACAATAAATAAGTAGAGGGAGAAAGAAGACAAGGTTTATAGAGGTTTGGTCAACATGACCTACATCCACTTTAAATGACAAGGGTTGTCAGGTATTTTATTAACTTAAGTATATAAGGTGAATTGAGAGTTACAAGCTTAGAGAGGGAGAAGAGAGTTGTGCTCAGATTAAGTGTAATGATGCCCCCCAAGTGTTGGTTGAACCTACATAACAGTTGTCTCATTATGCACAATAGTTAAATAGCTGGTCTGGCTGTCATAACGAATTGAGGTGATTTAATAGTAATTAAATAGCTGATTCGGCAGAGGCAAAGGTGACAACTNTAGTCTGGCTGTCATAACGAATTGAGGTGATTTAATAGTAATTAAATAGCTGATTCGGTAGAGGCAAAGGTGACAACCTTTTTTCAATGGGCGAGACAATTACAATACTCTTCATAGGACTTGGTCAAAGGATGAGGTGAAAGTTGACTCTCTTCAAGGCGACGAGGATGAGACTCTTAGGTGACCCTTACTCCAAGGTGGGTAGAAGGAGGATTTTGGATGACCGTTGCATCCTTTCCTACTGATGAAACTCCTCGAACCTGATGAGCTTGATTAGACGTGGAATACTTTGGACGCTGAATTTCTTGGAGTTGGACTCTTAATTTAAACTGGGCTCATAGCAAGAGTTGGGCCCTTAGGCCTGGCCCATCAAAAAATAAAATTAGTTTGTCCGCTCATGTCCTGAGGGCTATATGAAAGAATGCAAAATTGACAAGACAATACTAGATTTGGGTCTAACCTTAGCGAGGGGGTTATTCACTAGAGTCTGCAGGTAAGAAATAATGCATTTCGTCTTTTGAGTCGATGAATTACGAAAGGCTAAGTTTTTAGTTGATCCTACCCAATTGAGGATACCGTTCTAAGCCAAATTCCGTCCAAAATTATCTCACATATTTTTAATTTTTAAATTATTAATTTTCNAAAAAATATATACTTTAAACACTAAAAGTGTTATTAACCCTAAAAATTTGGATCCTTTAAAGTATTAATTCAGAATACAAAAATCTTCCGAAATGCAAAGTATCATTTTGCCCTTTCAATTTTATTACATATTATTTCTTTGGAAAGGAGTCCAGAGTTAGGAAATAGAGTCATGACTTTGACTTTTACAAGCTTTAATGGCTTCTGTCTTGTTTCCCGAATGCAAACCAGTGGTCCATCTCTTTTGACGTTGATCATAAACTTCATATCTCTCATCATCCATTATTCTGAACTTACAATCATACCCACATATACGTCGAGGAAAGGCACAGAAAAACCCCTTTTCATTTGTCCACTCGCTAACGAATTTGCTCGGATCGCCGTAGAATGATACGAAACAAGCCAAGGTATTTGGTTTAAATGGGTATGTGACATATGTTGTCCAGTTCATAGTCTGCTGAGGATTTAGTGTAGCCACTACATGCCCCTCCCCTTGAGCATCCGGACCACACGATACGATAGCCACTGAATTGTTCAGGTTGTTTATCTCTATTTGCTCCCACGACGGGCGCGGTGGCGATGGGTTGTAGACGTAGGCGGCGCTCAACATTCTTGCTGATGAGGCCATGCAGGAGAAGAAGGTAAGGAGGAGAGGTAGAAGAGCAGTCTCCATGGGTGGGGTGGGTGGAGGTGGGGATGGGGATGGGGATGGGGTGGTGGGCACTTTGACATTCATTTGTTGTAGTTAATATTTGTTAAGGACAGTTAATTAATGGTTTTAATTATGTATGAGTTGAATAAATTCTCTTTAAGGATGCATGGAAACAAAACGCTCTGCGGTTATACAGAGTTTCCTTTTCTTACAATAGGAAGTGCGGATAGATTGCAAAATACACCAACAAAATATTCAACACAACAGTCATATCGCGTGCTAATAAATTGAACTAGTACATGACATCTAATCCAAAGCGATAGTTCGTCAATGTTATAAGAATAATAGAGTTTAAGGACTTGACTACGGCACTGGTTGAACTTAAAATATAAAATTAGAGGAATATTTTATATATCGACATCTGACTAGTTTAAATGTGTTGAGAAAATGTCACGTGTCAGAATGTGAAGTAAAGTGGGAGATGATTATGCACAAACTTGTTTAAAAAAGAGAAATAATTAGATAACCGTCGATGAAGACAAACTAATGGAAGGTAGTGGATATAAAAGACAGATAATGGAGAAGTTAAATGATACATTCAAACTCTCAAAAGACCACTAATTTGGACACTTTTAGGAGTAATTTTAGATTAATTTTAGGAAGTAGTTATTGTTGTAATTAAGGTTATTAACTCAGTCTTCTTTGTAACTGCAATGCTTTGAACTAAATTAATAAAGGAAATATATTTTATTAGTTTCATGTATTGTGTGATTATCCCCTTAAAATTCTTCCAAAAGCCCTAAAACAAAGCAATTGAACCCATCATTAACAATCGTCTAAAAGATGTTTGTCGATTGAGTTTCCTTCGTCGATAACAACAAATTTTGGTGCAACAATCTTTTGGCACACTGATTCGATTCGAAAGTTGTAAACTCAAGTATAGGTTGTCAAGTAAGTAGTAATTCTTGGTAGAGTCTAAGATCGATCCACAAGGAATTGGAGATTTTGGAGTGAAAAAAGATTAATAAAAGAAGATATGTTGTTTTTTTGAGAGAATGATTTGGTAATTGGAATTTAAAACAAATAAACCAAAATTGTTTTAAAAAAAAGTAATGTGGAAAAATACTAAGGCATTGGGTACTATTTCAATAACCATTGGGTAGCAAATTAATCCTATTTTCTAATTTCGATTGAGAATCAATTAGAGAGTGAACCCAATTGGGAGATTTGACAACAATTAATTAGGAAATTCTCTTAGTGTATAATCAATGAATAATTGTAATGAATCCAAATATTCAATTGTTAATTACAATTATTTAACATGGNGTATAATCAATGAATAATTGTAATGAATCCAAATATTCAATTGTTAATTACAATTATTTAACATGGCCAGAGTTAATGATAAATCAAACAATTAACCAATCAAACATCCAAATTCATAAAAATTAGCAAATCAATTAATTAAATAAAAACTTTAACAATTCAACCCAAGTATCTACATCTAACTATTTAGCTGATAGAGAATCTGAAGCATTCATCACAATTAGTATAATAATTCAAGAGATTATATATCAAGAGAAAGTTTTGCTAAAATATGATGGACTAGATTAATAAAGTAATCATCATATGAAGAACATAAGATTAATTTACATACCAAATTAAAATGAAATCTCCCCTAGCCTTAGTATAAATGATTAGCCAGACATAGGAAATGTGCTAATTACAAAATTAAGGAAGAAAAATAAATAGAACATTTTCAAATTTGGTAAAGCTCTCTAAACTCTGCAAAAAGTACTTTGTACTTTTTTTCCCAAGGAGGAAGATGATCTCTTCTCGCGTCAATGGGCTTTCTTGATTGGCTGGGAGTAAAGACATGCGTTTGGACGTGGATCAATGATATCCAAACTTGGCCTTCTAGGAGCTTAGCCTGTTTTTGCCTCTGATGTAGCACCTCACATCCGAATATGGATAAATTTCATTCAGTAGTGGATTTCTGAACTTCAATCTTCAAATTTTCTCTTTTCCTTTATGCAATCCACTCTCGTGTTTGCTTATTTGCCTCATAATCTTGTCATTTCACCTGGAAAATTGATAATTAGCCTACAAATGATAGAATAAATATGCAATATTTAGGGCTAATCACACCACCCAACCTAGCTCTTATTAGTCTCTAGGATGAAGTAAAGTAAGAAAATAAACTAAACCTTTATGTACATCCACTTTCATAAGACTCATGATTGCATTTAACCCATGCAACAAGCCTTTAAACCCCTAAGTGATCCCTAGTAGACGAGTGTCGTCTCATGAGGGTTTATAGTGATGCTACGCACAAACATTAAATGTCAATGAATATCAAAATAATAATTTTATAATACAAATAAACATTATAATCCAAGAACTTAGAGTCCTATGCAATCAATAAGAATTTGTTAAGCAAAATATGGAACACGTCGCTATATGAAAGTATACACATATTAATTTATCATGAAAACTCGTGTGTAGTGTGAAATAATTGTACCAAATCAACAATCCACTAAGTGCTCACCCTTACAACTATCAATCCATTTGTTTCAATTTCAATTGTCACAAAATATATTTCTTTAAAGGGTTAATTGCAATAGAGATCTCCAAAATATGAAGTTTGTCTCATTTTAGTCTCCAATATTTCAATTGCATCACTTTGATCCCTAAAGTATTGAATATGTTTCTATATAATCCTTCAAGCAAACAATGTCTAGATCCCTAACGATTTTTTTATCATAAACTTGTCACATAATAGATAAATATGGATAAAAAATAATTTTGATAACTTTTAAACAAAATTTGGGTAGCTCTTGATAAAAAAATGTGTAATATGGGTAGCTTTTGATCAAAATTTGGATAGCGCAAAAAAATCAAAACTATTCTATGTAGGTATTTAACTAAAATTTGAGCAAAAATTTGGTTAAGAGTTATCTAAGTTATTTTTTTGTCTATATTTAAGAATCATGTGATAAGTTTATGATGTTGTTTACTCGAGGGACTATATAGAAACATATTTAATACTTTAAGGACCAAAATTATGCAAATGAAACATTAGAGACCAAAATGAGACAAAGTCCATATGTTGGGGAACTCTAGTGCAATTAACCCTTCTTTAAAAGAATGTCTCATATTATTGTAGTTCATCACTTATAGTTCAAATGTGAGTTGAAGATATGCAATTCAAAACAAAGTGATGCCCACATGTTAGCTTCAATAAACGGTAACTGAAAGAAAAGACTTTAGCATAGTCCAATGAAAGGAAATCAACTATCAATATGCAACAACTTTTATCTATATCCTCACTAACATAAGTCATGCATCACCAATATACTCTTGAGATCAAATACGACTTTACTAGGTTGTGATTAGGCCTTAGGATTTATCCCAAGATAAAACATTAAATTACACAACCATTTCTATGTAACTCTTAACTGTCCACACCTTCACTCCTAGACATTCTCTCTCTCTCTCTAAAGTAATTTCCAAATGTAAATATCATCAACATGCCCAATTTCATCATTTTTTTTCACAAACTTTCTTATCCAACATCTTTCCCACAATACATAGACAATAGATGCTCCAACTTGGGATAACCACTGGCAAGTGATATTCAACCTATATTAAGCTTGGTTACATGATGTGGTTCAAAAATTAAATATTTTGTTTGGATCAATCACGACTTATAGAGATAATGATATGCAAAGAATAGGGCTAAGGTTCAAATGATAACAAAAATGACCTAATATCATTTCTCAAGAGTTTCTTAGCAGCACACTTTCCCATACATATAATTCAAAAAAATGAAGCCATTTAACACATCAATGTTAGATCAATTCCAAAATAAAGAGACCATTCAAGGAAATAGAAGAAAGAATAATTAATCAATGAGTAAATGTTGTAAAAACTTGAAAAATGAAGGCTCAAAACTCTCTAAGGCCTTTGCATATCCACTCTTTGTTTCTAGTCTTTGGAGCAAGACACCTAATGAACTATCAATCTAGTATAGTAGAAATGTGCACAAGGGTTGAGTTTTCAAAGCAACACAATGTGAGATACAAACATATAGAAATGAACTCTATCTAGTGCTTAAACATTTGCAAATCTCAAGCTCAACTCATCATCTTCTAATTATGATTGCAATTTGCACATAAAGTTTTATTAAAATATTCAATGATAATCACATATAGTAAAACAAGTGCTCAAGATAACATGTAACCATTTATATATCTATACTACTAATAAAAGTATCTTAATATGAAAAACTTTGGATTCTTTATTTTACTCTTATAAAAAATTGCAAAGACCACTCATTTTATAATTAAATATTTAAATTATCATCTTATCATTATGTATTTAAATCACTAAATTATCTCNTTGCAAAGACCACTCATTTTATAATTAAATATTTAAATTATCATCTTATCATTATGTATTTAAATCACTAAATTATCTCTAACATCTCTTTTAATTAACTATTCCCTATTTTAAATATCAGTTTCTATAAAAAAAATGTTGGCTATATAACCTCTAAAATAATGTGCATCATTATATTTTTAATAAAGTGTTAAAAACAACGTTCAAAAATTTCATCAGTATAATATTACTCATCGCATATGCAAAGATAATATTATACCTACATATGTCTATTTTCTTTTTCATCGAAATGTTTAACCATCATTTCTAAGATAAAAATAATCGTATATATAGTTTTTTGAAATCAATTTATGTTATATCAGTATAATTCTTCGAGTTCAATAAAATTTCTAATCTATATTAATATTTTATGTGAAATAGAATGTATTGTATTTNTCGAGTTCAATAAAATTTCTAATCTATATTAATATTTTATGTGAAATAGAATGTATTGTATTTTTAAGTAAAAACTTGAATTTTTTAAAATTTTATTATGCTTGATAATATATATTACGAAAAATTTCATCAACACCCCCTCTAGTTAGGCATAAATTCAAAAACACCCCCTCCCTATTTTGAATCTTCATTGCACTCCTTTCTGGTTTACACTGTTAAATCAAAGACACCCTTTACCGTAACCGACCGTTATTGACAATCATAAAAGGATCGATGTCATACCAGATTTTTTATGAAATGCCAATTTTGTCACGCCTCATCCCAGTCTCCCAAGGATGAGATGCGACTAGGTTTTACATACACCTGTGAACAATTATTANGTTGAAATTTTCCTCCTCACAAAGTTCTCCTTCGTCACCTGGTTTCTTAATCACATTAAAGATGTCACACCCCATCTCAGTCTCCCAAAGATGAGATGCGACTAGATTTTTGATACACCTATTTACAATTATTATAATCTGGACTAATTAGACATTAAATAATCCCACAGGTACCACAACACCACCCATCACCTTAGTGCTTAAGCATGAGGGTAAAACTTGTCTCATAACCTGTTTCATATATAAACCACTTGTATCAATTGTTTATCTACCAGGTTATAGTACAAAATCTCACACCCACATAGCATACATCATAAAGTATACTTGTTGAGTCTATTTACAAATATACACTAATAACTGGCCATAATAATCTCTCACGAATATAATACACAGCCCAACGGTTAGTCATACCGACACTCAACTTGAGTGGTATCACACTAACGTTGCACAAGACTCAATCAACTGGACAGCGGACCGGTCTGCATCCTCCTTTATAGTATCTGAAAGAAGAAACTGTAGGGGTGTGAGCTAAACCACGTGCTCAGTGAGTATACATGCAGTATATGGAATGAAAATGATAGTAATACACTGAAGTAGATAGATACTACGTAGATGCATGTATCAAACAAAAATATCAATCTAATTCCAAAGAATTCACAAGCCACATCACCTCTACACTACCCCTCATTGGGTAATCGATCCCACATGAATTCATGTCTTCCGAACCTCCCGGGAACACCACAGTTCTAGCACATCATTGCACGCCCAGTGACCAGACATCGACGGCCCTATCTCAAATAATGCACCACATTCCACAATATACTATACACAGTACAAAGCATCATCCAATCACATAAGCACGTAGCACATAATCTTGAAGAATTACTATCATCTAATAATAGCATTTTCAAAACATATAAAGATATACACCCACCTTAGATGTACAAAGCTACGACTCTTCGGTCCTATTGGTAGATCCTTTCGATGTTACCGTATTCGTTCCGACACCGATTGTCTTACCCATTCCACCTAACACATGTGTAATTACAAGATCAATATGTTTATCACATTTAATAGTTAATAATGCACTAATGCATGCAAATGATGCACCCCACAGTGCTCCGGTAACTCTGATTACTGCACTATTCACTCACACACTATCACTTTTGTTATAGGGATCACATTTCCTTCCCAATCTCCAAAATCACTCACATTAATCACAATTAGGCCAAACACATTGATCGGGGGTCCATTTCCACACATTTCGACCCCAAATCCTAAAAACTGCCCTTCTGGCATTTCATACATTTCGCACTGGATATTATATTCATTTGCATTCAAAAGTCACATTATCACATCAAGTATCATTTAAAAGTTCTGCATGCAAAATTTCAGGCCATTTGGATTAAAATTCACACATGTGATAATAACATTTAGAAATCAGGGTTTCGTGTTATTGGCACCCGTTTCCTACTTTTATCGCACTTTTTATTTAAAACTATTACACTTAAATTCACATACATATTTAATCAATGAAAAAAAAACCCTAATTGGCCCTTTAAACCACTCATTTCATTCCCATACTTTTCATTTTTCAACCTAACTCGCTAAATGGTTCCCGATATTCATTTTTCACATTTTTTTTCCTTCTTTCTTATACCCGAGTTGAACACCCATTACACCACATTTTAACAGCCCCTTAAATGGACCCAATTCACTTAATTAAACTCTAAAAAAATCTGTTTTGATCATAAAATAAAACAGCCCATCATTTGTACACAAGATGACCCACTAATTAATTAATTATGTGTAATACACTTAATTAAACTCAAATTTAAATTAAAATAACCTACTCATTAAAACATACTGAAATAGCTCATACATGTATAACAACATATATATTAAAATTAATCATAACGTACGATTAAATTGAGTCACACATGTCTTCCTTGCTCACGGTTCAGATGGACACACAACACACGCATATATATTTTTTTCCTACTTTCTTTCTTTTTCTCTTTTTTTTTTCTCCTGTCTCTCTTGCTCTCCTCACTCTCGGCTTCAGTAGGTAACTAGACACACACACACACACACATGAAGTTATATCTTAAACACACGCACACACCTTTAACTTTAAAGTACACACACACACACACAACCTCCACACTTATACACACACACACGTCATGCACCACACACAGCCACCTTAGCCCCC